>PVIR01008844.1:0-55308 GCA_004026965.1 Petromus typicus | reverse complement strand
ACTGTAAGGAAGGTGTAAGAGAGATCCCGTTTTTATAGGATCCACCTTTTTTTCCCCTAGGTCACGTTCTCTTGCACTCTTTACTAAAGTATCTCTTGTTTTCAAAATCCCAGCATATTTTTGCCTCACGTGACATTAATCTTGATGGAAAGCCCGGTATTTCCGAAGGATCACATAGCAGCGTCTAATAAAATACAGATAATGGGGTTTGTGCCTATATGATGCATCTGTTGAGTAGTGAACTCATGGGGACATATTACAGGGCAACGGCAGAGCTGGCACTGGCAAACTGAAGGACGCTGGCAGGCGGCATGTGATGACTGGCGGGAGGAAATGTGGATGAGCTGGTCTATGTCTAAGCCTTTTGTGGCTTCCTGTGTGACACACTGTACAGAAAACATCACCGCAAATTATAAGAATTGTCAAAATATGCTACCAGAAGATTTTTTTATTTTTTTAAAATTTTTTTTATGGAGAGTTTGCTGTCCCAAAGTGAACAGCACTTTGCATTATACTTATGGGATGTCTGCTTTCTGACAGATTTACCTGGAAGCAGAACAATGACTGTGATCCATGGGTCTTGCATCCAGAAGGAGAGAGCAGTTTGATAGAGAAGGAGAAAAGTGAAAGTGAAGTGTCACGTATGGAGATAAAAATTGTATTTGCTTTTGAATGCCTGCTGCTTAGATTGTTGGGCCATTTCCATAGTTGCCATTATTTAAGAGATTTTGTAAGTGCGATATATAGTTTTTTTCTATAAAATTGTTTAAGCATGCGAGTCCTTCCACAGATTTATGTATTAGTCATTTGCTTGGGCTGTGTAATGAAGCTTCTTCAGGAGTTAAAAGAGCCTGACAAAATCCCTAGTGAAACCACAGTGTTAGAGTGATGTTAGATGTACTGCTAAGTGCTGTTTACAGATTTTTCTCCTCCCGTGAGCTCTCACAATTTGTTTTTTTATCTCCTTACTTTCCATTGGAATATCAGATGTAAGTATAGGCAACAGTGGATGGTAGCACAATTCACACCCCAAAGACAGACCCTGGAAACCCTGACCTTAACCGGCAAGCTGCTTTTGCCCAGCCAGTGCACTTTTTGTATGCCACCATACACTATATCTTTGTTTTTTTGGTACAGGGGATCGAACTTGGAACCTTGTGTTTGTGAGGTAGATGCAGGGCTACTGAGATAAATCCTCAGCTCCATAGACTGTATCTTAATTGAGCCTCATATCAATGGAAAGTAGGCAACTGTTCCTAGTTTGGTGATAACTTATATAGAGTATCATAAAAACAATCTATTCCACTGAGACTGAATTCCAGATTTCTCACTTCTATTTTAGGCTTATTATCTGTTAACTGACTTTTAAAAAAGAAATTAGATGTTTTTCTTAAGAAAAAAATGAGATATTGTTGTATGGTGCATATCTGTATTTTCTTCTGTTTACGCACACTATATGCATTAACATTTATCCTAGAGACAAAGAAATATGAAAAGAAATGAACTTTGTGTTAATGCATTAATTCTGTAGGTAGAAGCAAGGCAAGTTGTGAGGGCTAGAAATAAATTGGAATAGGAAAACACTAATTTTATAGATGGTCCCTGAAAGGAAGAAGTTGTCCAGAGAGGATTATTTTGACAACATCCTGTCACTGTTATCAAAAAAATAAACAACAAATCTCAATATTTTTTATTAAGACTTTGAAATAGCTTGAGAGGACTGATACACTTTAAAAGGCTCCTTCTGACCCTTGTCCTTAAAGCCTAAAAGACTAAGTCAGGCAAACGCATTCTTGATGAGTGCTTAACACATTCAGAGCACTAAGAAGTACTACCCTCGCTTTCAAAGTGCATCTTTTTTTTTTTTTTTTTAAATGAGATTAGGAGCTATGGCTGAGGGGTTACTTTGAGAGAGTGTGAGAAGTGACACCAGCAAAATAAATGGTACCAGAGGCTCAGGGAAGGGTGGGGGCCCCTCAGGCTGGGGGCGGGTGCTCCAGGACATTTTGCGAGGAAACTTTTTCTAGGGTGGGTATGCTTTTAATGCGAGAAAGGCGTGTAGGGCGTGATGGGAGAAATTTCAGCAAGGTTTTATACCTTGAACTGAGAGAGTGGGCAGAAGTTTGTATTTTATATTTAAGCCCAGTTTATTGAAACAACTACTCTTAAGAGTTTCCTGCAAAAAAGAGAAAGATACAACATGCTGTAATTAAATCTGACTTCATAGTGGTAGGGATTTCCTTCCAAGGGTGCTGGAGAACTATATGAACAAAAGAATCTGAATGGTTGTGATGCCCTGTGCCTAAGTGGAAACTTGAAAAGAGAAAAGAAAAATAAAAAAAAAAAAGAAAGAAAAGAAAAAGAAAAAGAGAACCAAAATAATCAGCAACACCATCACAGACAACAACTATGACAACAAACCCTACAGCGGGTAAGTAATTTGCCTGTCAGCACCAAATTCTTCTGAGCGAACTGAGCTTGCTCTTGGTCTGATAGCAGGAATTTAGCCTAAACTTAAAACAGGACCTTCTTCGACATTTCTTCTATTTTTCTGCTTCTTAGTATGAAATGACAATGATGAAGGCTTGAACCTGGAATCGAAACATGGATGTATATTAATGAAGTGAGCAGAAAAATTTTTCGTCATTACCACCTGCAACGTTTTAAATAATTTCTTCTTCCACATAGTTCGGTATACAAAGGTCTTCTGCTTTTCACACACATCCTAAAGGTGTTTTGCACCTGATAAAAATCTGTCAGCTCATCATGCGCTGTGTCTGAGATTCATTAGAAAATACCACATGCATTCCACTTATGAAAGCAAAGAAAGCACCAGATTTCAGTGCTGATCACAGTCTATATATCAAGCGTGGCAGCTCCATGCAGACCTCCCTCGTGGTAGGAACAGGGGAAAATTCAGTGCTTCTCTAACGAAGGCTCCCTCTCTCTGAGAGCAGAAACCATAGTTTTTCCAGGAATTCTTTCCCAAAGTGTTTACACTGTTAGACGTAATCACGCTTGAGCTAATGTACCATTGAGGTTTACAAGGAGTAACATTAAGGGTGAGGGGACTCTGCAGTGGTGAAACTCACATTAGAGACAGGTCAGGTTGCTTCTGCACGGTATCATCAGGCTGATGGAGGTGAAGCTGGAAAGGGTCTTAATGGGCCCAAATTTAATTCCTGAGAAGGAAGACTGGAATTTTTCTTCTGAGTGAAATAATGCCCTAATCTCAGATTTGGGTCTCTTCTAATCTGATTTCTGGTGATTTGATAACAAGAATTTAGTCTAAGCTAAGAAAGAACTGGTTAAGCTGTGTTAATCAAACACTTTAAAAGCCCTGTGTTTAAATAGCTCAAGTTCTTTATTTCAAGAGTTTCATGGTTTGAGAAAAATATTTAAAGAAGATTTGGGTATTTTTTTCTTCCTATATTCAATTTTTAGTTTTCTTAAAAAAATTTTTTTTTAAGAGCAGCTTTAAATTCAATAAAATAAAGCACAGAATCCAGAGAAAGAGCCTCTCCCCCCCACATACAACCTCTCCCACCACCGACATCTTGTGTCAGAGTGGTACATGTGCCACGCTCCTTGAGCCTTCCTTGCTGCATTCATTTCCACCCAGAGTTCACAGTCACATTATGGTTCCCTGTTGGTGCTGGATGTCCAATGGGTTTGGACACACATACAAAGAAGCATCCACTAGTGAAATGTTTAAAGTAGTTGTATTGCCTTATCTGTGTCTTTCTTATCCATGTTTAGCCCCAGGCCCTGCAAACCATTTTCCTTTTTGTATCTCCACACTTTTTCCATCTCTGGAATGGCATATACTTGTCATTGTATAATACATAGCCCCAAATTGGCTTGATCTAGTTAGTATTTTATGTTTATTTTCTTCCTGTGTGTTTCATAGCTTGATATTTCTCTCTCTCCTTCTCTGAATAATATTCTATGGCCTCAATGTAACCCAGTTTATTTATCCATTTACCCACTGAAGGACATGTTGGTTAGTTCTAACTTTAAAAGCCCATGAATAAAGCTGCTGTAAATAATCTGTATTCTGTTTTTCTGTGAAGGTAAAATTTCAGCTTTTTAGATAAGTACAAAGGAGTGTGAATGTTGAGATTCCATGTTAGACTTTTTTTTTTTTTAGTTTTTGAAGAAACCACCATCCTAAAGAAGCTGCACCCTTCTGCATCTCCATCAGCAATGAATGGAAGTTCCTTTTAGCCACATATTTGTCATTGTTTTGTGCTGTCAGTGTCGTAGATGTTGGACCATTTTATTAGGTATGTAGTAGTGTCTCATTTATTAAATTAACGATTGTCTAATGAGATATGTATTGAACTATTTTTCACATCTTTACCTGTCACTTGTGTATCTTTTTAAATGAAGTGTCTACTTATGTCTTTGCCCCTGTATTTATTATTATTATTACTATCATTATTACTATTAATTTATTTTTTGGTGGTGGTGCTGGGCCATGAACATGTTGGGCCAGTGCTCTGTCCCTGAGCAACTTCCTTATCCTGTCCCTTGGTCCATTTTAAAACAGACTGTTGCCAGGCATGATGGCTCATGCCTGTAACCTCAGCATTTGGAAGGCAGAGCAGGAGGATTGCTGTGAGTTTCAGGTTTACCTGGGATACATTGTGAGCTCAGGGCCAGACCAAACTACAAAGCAAGACCCTTTCTCAAAAAACTAAAAACTAAAAAAAATGGATTGTTTATTGCTCAATTTTAAGGTTCTACATCTATTTTTCATAACAGTCCCTTATCTGATATGTTTCTCATGCTGTGGAATAAATTCCCCTTCTTTTCAGGCTTTTGCAGAGCAGAAGTTCTTAGCTGTGGTTAAGTTTAGCCCATTAGTTATTTCTTTCATGAGTTATAACTTAGGTAGTGCAGCTAAAAAATCACTGCCCTAGTGAAGGTAATATATATTATTTATCTGTGTTATTTTCTAAGAGTTTTACAGTTATGTGTTTTTGATTTGGATCTGTGATCCATTTTGAGTTAATTTTTGTGACAGCTGTAAACTCTAGGTCTAGATTCATTTTCTTACATCTGGACATTCAGTAGTTCCAGCATCACTGGTTGAAATGATTATCTCCTCTCCATTGTATTGCCTTTTGCAGTGGACTATATTTATGTATTTGGCTTTATTCCTGGTCTCTGTGTTCTATTTTTTCTATTCTTTTGCCAAGTTGGGGTGATTTTGAATAAAGTAAGTTATTCCAGACTTACGGATAGAATGAGAAAGCTCTTTCTCCATGTTCAAAGACCTCAAAATATTGTTATAGTAACACTTTTTTTTATAACTATGCAACCCAATTTTCAGAATCAAATTTAATTCTCTTGACAGTGGGCTGAAAAGTGAGATAAGAAAGGGCTCGGATTTTGGTCTGGCAAGGTGTGTTTCCTTCTTTTTTCACAGTTTCTCACTCCACCCATGCTCTTGATTGCCAACAGAAGAGAAAGTTTCATTTTAGCTTGTCTATTCAAGGTGAAATAGAACGCTGAAGAACAAATTGTCCTGGAAGGTAAAGGATGGGATGGGAGAGGCCTCTGTTCATGGAAGAAGTCTTGCCTCAGGATAGAGGAACATGCTCTAATTTCCCTCACTTTTACACCTCTTCTTTTCTTCTGTCTTTCCCTATTCGGTTTAACTAAAAATTTATTTGCAAATATATTTAGTTCAAATGAAGTACTGGATTATTATTTTCAACAGCTCATGAGGCACTTTTTTCAAAATGCAGGTTTTCTGTCCTTACCTTTTAGAAAATAATGATTCCATAGGTCTCATTAGGTCACAGAAATCTACATTTTGAGCAGGTGCGTGATGCAGATACTCAGCAGAAAACACTGAGAAGCAATAGTTAGGTAATAATAAATAAAATACTATAGCTCAAAAATACACAAGAAATAAGCATCATCATATGTTAAATGTAATTTAAGTTTAAGGTCTCGATAGTGGGAATGTTCACAATTAAATAAAGTAACAGTGATGGTTCCAAGAGATAACTACTTATAGGATTCTCCACTAGGCAAATGGACATACAAAGATGTATATATTCACATAAACAGCTAATAGTTAAGGAAGCATGTGACTAGATTGATCTAAAGGTGATAAAAAGCCTCAGCTCTTCCCCTTCTAGGTATTTTGCCCCAAAGAGTTAAAAGCTTCACTGTGACATATATCTACCCATGTTTATAGCTGCATAGTTTGTTGTAGATAAATCTTGTAATGGAATGGCAAATGGATAAAGAAGATGAGGGATTTGTATACAATGAAATTCTAATGTAGCATAAAGTAGGGAAGATTTGAGTTATTTGTGGGAAAATGAATGCACATCAAGACCATGGTCTTAAGTGAAATAATTTGGACACACAAGTATAAGCATCCCATGTTTCTCTTGTGTGAAAACTCAAAGAGGCATAAGAAGAAAAATGGAATGTAATTTTTGAGAAGTAGGAAGAACATGCTTAAATGGGAAGAGGAATACGGGAGCAGGGAGGGGGAAGAGAGGGAAGAGAAAAGGGAAAAATAGCAAAGAAAGAAAATGTGGAAATCAAGCTTTTGTAAATGAGGGGGGTGAAGAAGAGTTTAAGGGAGAGGAAGGAACTGGGAAAGACAATTAAGATATGTGAAATATGAAGAAAATCTTAAAAGGGGACGGGGAAAAGCAAAGAATGAAAAGAAATTGAAACTGAAAAAGAAAAAATTAGAACTGTGGCATATATATGTATATATATATTTATATATAATATATTATATAAAATATATTATATAATACATACAATATAATACATAATATAATATATTTATGTATAATATATAATATTTATATACAAATAAATATATAAATATAAATATATAAATGTATATATATATATATATATATATGAGGGTGGGAGGTTGAAAACAGCAGGGAAACGGGAAACATGAGAATTAAGATATATTATATTCAGGTACAAATTCTCAGTGATGAATGTGGTCATAAGTATCAATAAACTCAATTTAAAAAGACATGTACAGGTACAAATTCTCAGTGATAAATGTGATAAATATGTATGTACTAATGAAAAACAAAGTTAAAAATATTTACTGACCTAATGCGACTATTACTTTTCATACTCAAAATTGCTTAATTTCTCAGATTCATATTTTCTTTAGCACAGCCTCAGTACCCCTAAAGCTAGTAATTTCCAGGAAATACTACATTACAGACCAGATTGATAGAACATGAAGGTAGGGATCATTTCAATGGGCCATGGGCTTGTTTTGTGATTGCTGTGTGTTTTCTATGATTTAATTTCTCTTTTGATTTGTTGTCATTAAAATTCAACCTAAGGTAACTAGAACTCACCTGTTTACTTGTGATCTGTGTGATCTTAGCCGATGTGTATTTTCAGTCAAACAAAGAATCTGGTTCCCTACCAAGTAAGTACTCATTAGAAGACGTTTTCATTTAGCACAACATTGCCCTTTAACAAACACTTATTTGAAACATACTTCTTTAAACCTTTTACTTGCCAGATTGAATGATTTTTCAAATATAAGATCTATTTTAAAAATGTAAGATCTTCAGTGTTTTTCAAAGAATGTCAAAAAATCCCTACACCCATTATGAAATATATAGTTAAGCCTATTTTGGTAGAAGCTTATTTAATTTTATTATTAGCTTTTCAAGAACAATATGAACAAAGTCTTTTTATGATTTGTTCCTAGAAAGCAAATGTCAGCTGTCAATTTTATCAGAACTGAGATCTTTTTATGGTGAAATCCAGCATTACCAACTCCTCCTTCATCTCATGTGCTAATAGCTTGATTTATTCCTTTAACAACTATTTACTGAGATCCTACTTTGGGCAAGACATTGTTCTAGACACTTAATGCAAATGAAGCCATTTTAGATTCTCTCATTCAGTTTGGACAACTTCTATTAAAAACACTGAGAAGAGTGAATCATTCACACAGTTACAAAAATTACACAATGTACTATTGTAAGAAGGAGAAAATAAAAGCTTCTCCTCACTTTACCTTCTGTATTCAATTTCCTAGAGTTAGCTAATTTTCAGTTATTCAAAGATGCTTATGCTGGATGATTTTTAAAAGCATTACAAGCATACAAATGCAAGCATCTATACATTTGTGTAAATGATTTACAGCCAAAGGGAACAATAGTAGAAATATTGGTTAGCAATTTGCAAATAACTGAAAGAAGTATAATTAAAGGGAAAACAACATTTTCTATCCACTGACTTAAGCTATGGCATTAGAACATATCAGTACTGGTTGTTATATTCTACATTTAAAAGTTAATTTGAATTTCTTCTTTTTAAGTTCACATCTAGCAATAAATTGTCTTATATGAGAGCCTTATGTGTGTAACACACAAATAGTGCTGTGTATCTACACCTCTGTGCCATCAATAATTCAAAAGCTAGGAATAGAGCCTGGTGGTGATCACTGCTATTATAAAAAAAAAATCAATACATTTAATCTTTACATGCTGATCAGTCAAACTTAGACAGTATACATTAATATTTCTGTATGACTTTTTGTTTCAGGTGTGGTTTAGGCTTGTTTTAACTATTAAATTTCATATGCTAATTATGAAACTGCTGCTGTTCTAGAAATGTTTACTGTGATATCATTTTTTATTTGATAACAGAAAGCTAGTTGGATGGAAAATAGCTTACATTTCTTGGCAAGCACAGTTAGGAATATTTTTAGTTTTGCTCATTATTGAATGTATTATGAGTATGCTACAAAACACCATCTCAATTACCATCCATTGAGCTTTATATGAATGAAAACAATTCAATGACTTACATCAAAAAATCCTATACTGTTTTAGAATGTTCTCAAGTAATTGATTTTATGTTGGGAAATTACTTACACTCAGAAACAAGCCCCAAAGTTTCAATGGCTAAATAAAATAATCTAATACAGGTACATATCTCAGAGCAGTAAGCAGAAGTCATTCCCAGAGTGATTCAGGGGCTTTGAGGAGGATGACATCAGGTTTAGCCTTTGGTTTCTCCCATGCAGAAGGCTCAAATGGGACCCATATTTTGGAGAGAAAGAACCCAAGAAAGAAAGGGGAATGTTTGGTAACCAGAAGTCTAAACTGTAACCTATGGATGCTCGCCCAGTGTTCTGTTTGCCTACATTTCCCAACTGGAGTCTTCCTCGTTGTTTGGCACAGCCCCTTGCCAACTTTAGCTGGGTATGTAGCATAAAAAGAAAGGCATGAAATTTGGAGAAAAGGCAAAAATAGAAAAGTTGGACTTGACTTAGAGAAATTTTGCTTATTTAAATTGTATCCTGGAATGATACAGAATTTATCATCCATATGGATAGAAAAAACGGTGGGTGATATATATTGAGCATTCACATATCCCAGTCACTGTTCAATTCATTTAGCTCTCAGTAGCTCTGAGCTGGTACTACTATTATTCCTATTTCATATATGAGAAAAAAACAAAACAAAACAAAAAGTGAAGTGAAACACCTTTTGACTGGCACACAGCCAGGATGCAGCAAAGACGGTAAAAGTGACCTCAAGCAGATTTATAAACAGCAGAAGGTAAAGTCAGGAAAGGTTCAAAGCTAAGGTTAGATGACCAGAAGGCTCTGTCTTATAATAATTGGTGTGTTCACTGGGAGAAGGAGTAAAGGGCAAGAGGCACCACAGTCTGGTTATTTCCATTTCTACTTTATGAATTTGTCTAACTATGTGACAGTTGTTTGAGGCAAGAGATTTAAGATAAACTTTTACTTAAATCTCTCCTTTTTCTCTTTTTATATTTTGATCACAAACCTACGGGAAATATGTTTAGCTGAAATATATGGTAAGTACCTGATAAATGAAATTTCAGTTTCCAAATAGTACTTCAACAACTGGAGCAGGACTGCAAATTGTATATAACAGTCATTGTATAAGTGACATATTATTCATTTTAAACAAAAAAGAAACAAAGTTGCTTATATTGAGTCTTGTATTTGGTGACTTATTTTTCCATAAGTTGAGTTTCATTTTTTCATTTTGAAATTTATTTGCTTTTAATTTTACCAAGCTATAGATGCTATCAAAAATAATAAGGTATTATTTTTGCTATATTGTGTTCTAAGAACCATCCAATTTGAATGTGTGACAGGTATTTTTCTTTTCGTTAGGCATTATAATTAATTAGGTGTCTGAAGTCTTACTTTATTTTTTATTGTAATACTAGTTATCTATTAACTTATGCTAATGAATATTTTCCTGCTTTTTAAAAATTTAAATTCTACTATTCACATTGTTTGAAATTACAAAGGCAAATAGAACAAGTAAGATAACTCTAACAACGATAGTCACATCACAATTTTGTCTGGTCCTCTCTATTTTTAAAAGATATGCATATTTTATTGTGTTTGGGTGGTACTGTTTTCTTTATTTTCCTCAATGAAAGAAGTTACATGCAATGGGAATGAAACTGAATGTAAGTAGCAGATTAACATCGAGTTGGAATTTGACATAGTCTTCCCTCAAAGTTCCAAACTTCCGGCACAGATTCTTCTGTTGTCGATGAAATGTTCTCACCCCTTTCAGTACCATGAGAAGTTGCTCACTAAGTTTCACATTAGCCAATTAAGAATTTCACCTATGTGAGTTTAAACAAATACTTCTTGTTTCAGAAATCACTTAATTGACTTGACATAATAGAGATCTCATGCCCAGTGGAGCAATCTCACCTTAGCATGTTTTTTCTTTCTTTCTACACTCCTCATCACTGTTGTGCAACAGCTGACTTGTGTAATACCAACAATATTTTCAAAACCCATGAACAATGCGATGAACTCAAAGGTAGTCCTGGCATGTAAAGCACTAAACAAGCATACTCTAATTAACAGGGAAATCTTTGTGACTCACATCAGTGCTTCCAGAGCAAATCACGGGAATCATCGCTCTGCTTTGATTACTAGGGATAAATTGAACATGGATGAAGTACCCAAGGAATGCCCTGGAATTTTAAAGGATAAATAAAATAGTCCCTTGCCTTTTTGACTTATGATGTTTTGTATCTACTTATAGAAACTTTGGTTGCAATGAGGACATTTTTTTTTTTGTCGTTTTGTTTTGTTTTTTAAATCACAGAACCGTGTTTTGAACCTGGAATTATGTCTTGGTGTTAGGTAATTGGGAGTGCTCATGAAAAAATATAAGTTGAGACATTTTCACCTGACTGTACTCTGATAATATTCCTGTTTGTGTTGCCTATAGGCAGTCATTATATAAAATGAAGATTAAGGAGAAAAGAGCTTGGCTAATTTTCACATTTTTATTCTATGAAGCTACTAAAAAATAAGTGGTTTTATTTGTTCTTATTCATGGGTATAAAATAATTAGATTTCTTAATATTTTAAACAAAGAGGAGATAATACAAACAATCTAGATAAAAGGAACATGATATATTTTTTATTTCATCAAATGCAGATAAATGCATAAATCATAATTTTATCTGAGTAAGCATTCTAGGTACACTGTAAATTCAAGCTGTCAATATATTTTTAAAAAATGAACTTATACAAAGCTAAAAATTGGAATGTCACAACAGGGATAGTTTGGGACCATTAGCTGCTTGAGTGGTCTGTGCCAGAAATAATGAAGCAGACAAGAAAATTTATTCATAGTGTCTAAAATATTGAAAAGATATTTGATGGCATTGAAAACAGTGAAGCTTGTGGAGATACATCAGCCTGTTAACTTTATATGCATTCTTAAAGTGTGTGTGTGTATATATATATATATTGACCTCAAGACATGTAGCCTGTGATCCACGCTCCAGCAGACTCCGAAGGAACGCTGGCTGGAGCGTGCATTTTGGAGGAATTCATAATAGATACCATTGTATTTCCAGTGGCATTACAGGGGATAAAAGCTCCATTAACCTGTTAAGTACAGAGGGTATAAAAATGCAAATAGGCAGGAAATCATAGCAAGTAGGAGGAAAGATTTTGCTCCTGCTCTAATTCAGTGAGATACAGATAACTGTTCAGATGTGGATCGGGTTGGAATCTCTTTGTCAGAGACGGGGAGGAATTTTTAAAAAGCTGACACCGGCTCCACCCTCTCCCTCCTCAGGAGGCTCTGTGGCAGGACTACAAGCTCTGTGACTCCAGTACCTGCGTGCGAGTGCAGACTCTGGCGACACTTCCTCGCACATATTGCTCTCTATGGAAGTCGATGCCATCGTATGGTTGTCCCTGGGCGGCCATCTGTAGCCGTTCTGCAGTGTGTCAGTCCTCACAGGGCGCCTCAGATGTTATCCTAGAGAACTGGAGGCTTTCATTCCCATTCATGCACTTTTGGAAGCGCATGTCTATTCGAGACAAGTGCAGCCCCTCACACACATGCGCAATGTGTGAGCCTGTGTGGGGGGATCTGTACTCACAAGTGTCTAATCTTGCTTGACGGATGAGGAAAAGAATGAGAAGGAAAAAGTGTGGTCTCCAGGTTTGCTGAGGTGAAAGCCAAATTTTGCTCATTGGTTTCAGACCAGCAAGGAAGGTTCACTGATCCAAACTATCCTTATTTTGCCTGTTGTGGATGAAATGAAATTCCACCAATCAAATGTATATTCCTTAGGAGTAATGCTTTGCCCTTTCTAGAACTAATCTTTGAAATTATACTTTTTACATTGAGAGGAATGTGTTGAGAACCATTCAGAGGACTCAGTGGGTCTCATGATATTGTGATGTTCAAGAGCAAGATTACATCAGTGTAAGATCCTCGTGAACTCAGGATGATCACTGCCCTTGGAGACATCTAAGCCTCCCTCGGGTTATATCATTTGGCTGAATTTAGGATCATCTCCACCTTCGAAGTCATCTGCTGCTCTCTGAGAACCAACCCAGTAAACAGCGGCCAACTCAGAGTGGTTTGCCTTTGCCTGCTCTGAGGCACTGACTCCAGACTACATGCAATGAAGTTATTCAAGTCTCTGTTGTTGTCTCTTGTCTTTAACTCTCACCATCCTCTTCCTTCTAGTCAGCCAGAAGTTTGATCAGCTTCCCATAGAAATGCTTTTCTTTATTAAAAAAAATAATTAGCTTGGGCTAGGGATTTAGCTCAGTGGTTCCGATGCCTTCCTTACAAATGCAGGGGCCTGGGTTTGATCCCTGGTAACCATATACAATGTGGGGCGTGGAGACTCATGCCTGTAATCTCAGCACTTGGGAGGCAGAGGCAGGAGGACTTCTGTGAGTTCCAGGCTGAGTTGAAGGTCAGCCTGAAGTATAAAAGTGAGACCCTGCCTCAAAAAAAAAAAATTAGTGAATTTCTTCAGTAAGCTAAAAGAAGAATAATTGAAAACACTGGGAATAGAAAAAATGTGGTTCCTTTGTACACTTACTTCCATTAATTTATAGTCATTTCTTGAGGAAATGCTAGGTTCTGTAGCAATACAGAGATTGAAGCCATTGCTCATATCGATTCCTTACAATACAAGGTATTTAAGTAATATGAATTCCTGGCAAAAGTCTAAGAATTGGCACAGACAATGATTCCTTCCAGTGGGTTCAGTACTGCTGTCTGTTAAGTGTCACCAAACTTGTTTTTAAAGTAATTAGAATAGAAAACATATCTACTATGATGATGCCACTATCCTAAAATTTCTCTATATCTGCTCAATTATTTCGCAGAAGTTTAAGAAGAGAATTCTGTTTTGAAGTTGAAGAAGAAAATTCTTGTATTTTACAAAGAGATGAAATAAATTTTCCGGGGTCACAGGACTGACGAGCAACAATGGAAACTGGAGACTTGCCTAAACAAAGCACCAGGGTTAAAGAAAGAGAAACAGAAAGACAAAAATAATTGGAGCACTTACCTGAAAGGACTACTAGCTGTACTTTTCAAACCATATACACACTTTGTTGAACTTTTCCTCTCCCAATTTAGAATTCTAATTATACTCTCAGCCTCAGCATCCCCTCCGAACCTTCCTGTGGAGGTCACTTCACCTCTTCTAGCAAGATCTTCTTTAATAGTGACACCCAACACTCATTTTTCCACGTGGAGGGCAATACTTCTGCATAAATGAAATAATAGTGTTCTTTTTGATAATATTTGAAGGAAAGAAAATATTTATTTCCTATCCCTGCCCCATTCCTTCTTGCTCCATTTTTCTTCTTTTACTACTAGATTTTTATCTAGAATTGCTGTTCTCAATTGGGGTGTTATTATAAAATTATTATGTGATATTAATGTTTTTTTTCTCCTGTGCAGACTTTGATATTAGTGCCGTGTTTTGTCCCTGGGCAACATGTGCAGCTGACTTCTGGTCTGGACTGTTGGGTGGGTAGAGGGCAGAGTTTCCTAGGAACCTGTTATCCAGACCTCTTAATAGTGTGTGCTGCATTCTTACATTACCCAGGCCAAGATATAAACATGCAAGACTTTGATTCTCATGGAAACAACCAAAAAGGAGATGAATTTTCCTGTGAGGTGGTCATAGAATCCACAAGGACACACTGCAGACTGAGGACAGCAGAAGCCACAGGTGATGAGAACTCCTGACAGCATTGCTTCACTGCCTCAATACAGGTGTCTTTAAATCTGTTAAATTCCTGAGTCCAAAATCTCTTTGTATAAATAATCTATACTGGTTTTTCTGTTTGCATCTGGAAAAGTTCTGACTTATCTGATGTTCTTAGCCTCTTAGCAATATAAGAGATGAGCCAAGCTTAAGATAGAAAGAGAACAAAGATGTTTTATTAAACTGATAAGAACAGATCATTTAACCATATACTTGATCTTAACCAAAGAGCTGAGCAGTAGAAAGAACCAGGGTAATTTATTAACAAAGGTGGAGAAATGGGGAGATCTCAGATCGATGGTCTCTGGTCAGAGGAAGTGGGGCCTATTGTGCGATGGTATAGTTCTAGGTTTACACACAAGGGCAGGGAATCTCAAGTTTACGAGTAGCAGAATACATGGATGGAATGCAAGTCCGTTACTTTGCTGAAGACCAAATACATGGGGACACAGTACTGAGGAAGCCAGAGGGAAGCTCATGTACTTCTTCATCTGGTAGTGCAGGCTGTCCTGAGAAAGTGAGGCCAGGTTTAATCTTTGAACAATGGGACAAGTTTGTAGGTTGACTGAGTCACCCGCAGGAGGCTGCAGAGCACAAATGTTAGCACACAGTTTCAAGTCGGACAGAACATGTTTGTTTCTAGCTAGGCATGTGTAATTGGTCTATGTTCTTAGTCTGTCTTATTTTCTAGAGCTTTAATTTCCTTCATTGTAAAACTGAATGTTTGTTATCTTACGTGTTGTTATGGAAATTAAATGTAGTAATAGATTTAAAATTTTAGTACAATGTTTGACACATGGGAAACCCTGCCATCATTTTTATGCTTTATCCTATTATTCATGTCATCATTATTATTATGAATAAGTCGTAACAGTAGAGCGGAAATAGCTCTAGACAACATTGTTCCTTTCTCAATTTATTTTCCTGTGTTTCTAACTTTGAGCACCTGAGATGTTTGAAAACTTGTCTTTTCCATAAAATATGTTTGTGTAGAAGTAAAGTTACATATCAAAGCAGTCGGTAAGTTGCAAAGCAGCCAAAGAATGCAAGATGATGCGATTTTATACTAGTTTATATTATTTTAGGATTTTAGGCTTTGGTGCTCTTGTGTGGTTTTCTTGGTCTTATCTCTCAAAGATACACTCATAAAAAACAATAGAGGAGACTTAGAAATGCTGCTTTTGCGGCCTTCTCCAAGATTCTAATTCAAGGGCTGGGGTAGAAATTAACCTGGATTTTTTGACAAGCCTTTCTGTTGATGCCAATGCAGGTGAGCCGTGACTGCTTTTGCAGTAGCGCCTCTCAGATGTGTGACTAATCTGATGTCTGCACGGCCGGTGGAATTGTAGCTCCTGCTCAGCCCTGAAGTGGTGCTTGGTGAAGGCTACCACGGGTGCCGTGGCCCACCGTGCGTTGTCATTTCTATTTGTAGCTGAGTGGAGTTGGCAGCAGGCACAGGCTGGCAATCGCTTCTCACACACCCCTTGTCAAAGCACATACTGTTTCTGCAGCTGGCATCTATTCCCTGTACATCCCAATTATAACAGTATTACCGAGTCTTATGACAGTCACACATTTCATCACCTTAGGGAACTGGGCAGAGCAGGTTTGCTATGGCCTGTACACCCCGTTCCCTTCTTTCCACATATTCGTCATGGCTTAGAAATCTTGTCTTTCTGCTTGGTACTGTTTTCTTTTCCTAACTGAGGATGTTTAGATCCCAGCACAGGTCAGAGATTATGTGTAAACTGCAGGTTGTGGAGCTGCAGGTTGTCCTTGCTGTAAAACACTGATTTGGGAGACTCTTCTATTATAAAATAATCACTAGTGTTACAACCATTGTGCTTTGATGTCCTTTTCCATCAAAGGACAAAGCTGAAACGCCTCAGCAGACTCTTCTTAGTCCTTTTGGCACAGTGGGGAGTCCATATAATTTAATGCAAGTATGGAGTGCACTTCATATCTCTGTCATGGTGCACTCTGACTCTGTAGCTTTTTCCATGTAAGAGGAGTAAGAGGTCTTGGTAAGTGTTGCACTATTGTGTCAGAATTTCTGATACAAAATATATATTCAAAATTCTACTTCAGTAAATTAGTTTAAAGAGTCAAGTAGCAAGTAGGTACACAGAAGAGCACATAACGGATACAGCCATCATTTTTGGTAATTGCTGTCAGTTTACTAAGTTTAAAAAATTATAATCAATCTTGCTATTACAATATATTAGCATTTTCTTTCTTTCTGTCATATATGTTGGATTGATAAATGTTAGTCTTTTTTTCCCCCATTGGTACCAGGGATTGAACTTGGACCCTTGGGCTCTTGTGCTTCCAAGGTAGAAGTGGTACCACTTTGCTAAATCCCAGGCCATTACATCTTCTCTAGGTACTATATGTTAGTTATAATTAGGAAAAAAGTGATTCTTGAGAGTAATATTGGGGCCAACAGCTGGATCATGATCAATATAAATAAGAAGAATGCCAGACAGATGTAGATATTGACAATAGGTGTCATATCAGCAATCTAAAACACACGGTGGGTTTTTCTGTGTAAGTCTATAGCAGAATCTACCCCTGAGGAGAAGAGCACGGCTGTACATTGTAAAAAAATGCAAAATTAATATGATATCTTATTTGAGTGCTCTACTCTCTAAACCTCAAGAAAAATGTATGAATTGGAAGAATTTTTTAAAAATAACCATGGGTTTATTAAAGAATGAAAATCCAGCTCTGTGTGGAGAGGTTCTGAGAAGAGGGTTATCTTCAATCTGACTTGACTTCACTTTCAAAAATTGTAAGACATAATTAGGATAGAAGTTGATCAGATTTTTTTCTCCTGTCCTCCTACTTTAGAAAATGCATGAGCAAAAGTGCCTTAGAACAGTGGTTGAAAGATTCAGATTTCAAGTTGGTGTTCTCTAACCAGTTCCTACAGCAAGAAATGGGAAGGGGTGAGAGAAAATTTAAAAGGCAACAGTACCTAGAGTCTGAGTCAGGATGGTGTGTTAGAGGCTGTGCTGGGGCTGGACAGGTCACAGTGCTTCTCAAGGTTTCTCAACCCTAGAATTCTGTGACTACACATAGTTACTGCCCAGTACCCAGAAGAAACAAGCAATTGCTGGCAGAGAGCTCTCCGAACTGCCTCAGATACAAAGGTTAAAAGAAATCACAAGGTAGTCCTGATTTAACGTGGGTCACAGAGAGTTGAGCCGTCGGACACTGCTGACAGGCACTGCTATGACATCAATTTCCTGTTGGAGAACTGCCACAAAAACTCCAAAAGGACTGGAAGAACCAATAGGTGGGTCCCAAACCAGGAACTTGTAATGCTAGTCTCCTCCTAAAACTGACAGGTGGTGAAAGAGTCATTTCTTAGAATATAGCAGGTGCTACGTATTTCCCTTCTCTTTAAAGACGTTGATGAAGTTGCTTTTCTCTCCTAAAGTTTCTTTTTTTAAAAGTCATGATACTGTACACATAGTATAAAAGTTTTTTCCATTTCAACTCGTTTAATTGTACTTTTCAGTAGGATTGAATACATTCTCATTGTTCTGTAGCTATCACTGACATTAATCTACAAAACACACTGTTCCAAAATGGAACCTTGTTGGCATTAAATGCTAACTCCCCATTCAGCTCCTCAATAAAGTTAATTTCATACTTACTGATGTTAAAGAACTATTAATTATAGGATATATATAGTTGTTTTTGCAAGAAGAGAAATTTAATTATAGTTATCCTAGGGAAAATTATGAATGTTCATTACTAACTAAAAAGTATAGTTGTTTATAATTTCTAGAAGAGGACAAGGGTCTATCACTCTTTATGAAAGATAATCTTTAAAATAAGGAACTTTTAAATCTAAAGAAATGATTTTTTCTACCTCCAAAAATGTATGCATATCTCAATATTCAAACTTTGGTTGGTAATATTTTTTATGTGTAGCTACACAATAGTGGGGTTAATTAACATAGTCAACATATTCCCATGAAGAATGTAGCTAATGATCTGGTTTATATTATTGGACTATTGACTCACATACATGGCAAAACATTTATTTTAAACCACAGAAGCTCTTCCAGACTTGTGTCTTTCAATCTATTGTATTTTGGGCTTCTGCTTTTATTTTTTTGTTTGTTTGTTTGTTTGAGACAAGATCTCATTTTGTAGTTCAGGCTGGTCCTAAATTCAGCCTTGAGCTCAGCACTCCTCCTGCCTCTGCCTTTCAAGTGCTGGGATTACAGGTGTGAGCCGCCATGCCCAGCATTATGGTATGTGATGCTGATTGCTGGTGGGTGTGAGTCACCATTCTCCACATTGTTAAACGTGATTACTGTGGATTGAACCTGGGACCTTTTGTTTGCAAGGCAGGTGTCCAAACCACTGAGTTAAATCCCTGCCCCCTGTTTTGGGGGTTTAATGACTACAGTTTGTGGGAGACCACCCCACTGATTTATTATGCTCCAAGCAGGCTATAGTTAATGTTGTCATTGGCTTATTTTAACAAGTGACTTGAAGCTAACATAACTCATAGGAGCTTTACTGGAAGCAGACAAATTAGCATAACTTCTCTGCTCACAGTCCCAGCAGAGATCAGAGAGATAGCCTGGGAAGGTATGGGAGCAGTATGAGGTAATAGAGCACCCAAGGTCAAGGTGACTTAGACCCAAATTCCAGGACCAAAGTTAAAACCTTCTTTACTAAAAAGACAGGGTAAATTATTAACCACAACCTCTCTTCTCGCTGTTCTGTTCCTAATTCAAGAGTGCTTTGTCTTTCCTTTACGAGCCTTGCCTGCATCAACAATGTGTCGCTAGCAGCTCCATGCAGCCTCTTTATCTCAATCTAGCTATGATGTCACCAGTGCGTATAGACGGCTCTGGGTATTCAGGGTCTTTGCTTGCTCAGGACTCTACCTGCTCAAGCCATGATTATCCTGACTCCCTGAAACTCTGTCTCTTTAACTTTCTCTCTGTGTCTTTCTTCTTGCCTTATAAGCATAGTACTGAGTAGGAGAACTGGATCTGCTGCAGGGGTATCTGATAAATGTTCAGGTATGAATTCAAAACGTTGCTAACAGTGATGAAAGTATTTCATCACTTTTCATTCAACTGTCTATTAAAGATAAAAGTTTTTTGTTTTTGTTTTTATTCTTTTGGTGCTACTGAGGACTGAACACACAGCTTCTCATTGAGCTACAACCCTAGACTTTAAATTCTTTTTTATTGCTGGATGGGATCTCATTAAGTCCTTCAATTTCCCAGGCTGGGATCAAACTTGTTATCTTCCTGCCTCTGTTTCCTCTAGTGCTGGAATTACAGGGTCTGACCACCCTCTCTCATGTATTGATTTTGTTGCTTACTTTCTTAGTGCTAAACCCTAGTGGTTTTGGAAAGGTTCTCCCCAAATTTATCATGAGTAATTTTGCTTTCTTGCTCATCTTTCCTTCCTTTGTTTACTTATGACTCTGTAAGTTATGGTTGTTCAGTGGCTTTCCCAGCCTTGGATGCTGGCAATAGACGTCAATATCCTTTCAACCTCAGAAATTCAGTGCTTTCCTCATCTCTCTCCTCACACAATGGAGAGTTCTATCAGTGCCCCTCCTGGGCAGTGCCCACTTTAATAATGCAGCTGCCTGTTTCTCTGCTTACAACTGAGTAGGTCCAGTGACTGAGCTTCTGTCATCTTCTTGAATATGTTTTGTCTTGCAATTCATTTACTTTAAAAAATTATTGCTATCTTTGAATTGGAGAGGTGTAAATTTAAGATGTGAATTCACAGTGTCATTTTGTCAACTAGTATCCAGGTCTTTTTGCAGACTATCAAGAAAATTAATATTGAAATCTGTTTATCAATTTAAAGTTTGACTTCATTTTGACCTCAGCGCTGAGTAATGTTTTTCTGTGTGCTGTAGCATGAAAGATGAACACAGATCAAGTGACTTAATAGAGTCCTTCAGTCATTAAATGGTTATTTGAATAAAAAGATAAGAGATACATAACTGAAATGAGACAATGTGATTTCTAATAACTTGATAATTATAATTATGGATATAAAATCCATCATTATATTTCCAATCTTTATGTAAAAACATTTTTTCTTTTGCCAAGAATTATTTAGACAATTATTTCAGTTTTCACTTAATTTGTTTGTGTAGAAAAAGTGGAGGGGAAATGGTTGATGACCTACACAGAAAAGCTTAAAAATGAAAGCAGCTATAGCACTCAGTGAAATTAACATTTAGGAAAAATTACAAGTAGTTTGCTTAAAATATTAAGTTATTTAAGCCCTGAGTCACTCAGTATGCTAAGTTTTTTGGGGGTATATTTTCTTCACTAAGAGTTGTCAGAAGTGCTTAGTTTCAGAAAACCAATAATAATATCAATCCTTTGTGAGATTCAAAAGCCGTTGCTTAAGATATTGAGCATGTGAGTCACTTGTGAGAGCTCGTAGAGTGATTAATTTGTAGTAAACGTAATGAAGTAAGAAGGTCACACTCATGAAATAAATTTAAGGTGATGCTTTGTTAAACTGCTAAGAAAATTAAAAATTAAAAATATTCCCACATAATTTTATGAATGGCAGAGAAATGCGTGACAATGGTGTAAGGTTGTTACTCCAGTTGAAAATTAAATATTCAGCCAGATATCAGCAAATTTGATGAAATATAACTGAAATATATTCATACCTTTAATTATTTTATTAATTCTTTAAAAATGTTTTCCTAAGCCATTATTTTGGTCATATTCTTGTTGTTGAGATACAATCCTAATACCTGCAAAGTAAAGGCAGGAGAGGTTTGTTCCAGCTCACAACTGAGGGGTGATCAGCTGGCTCCAAGGGCAAGACAGAGAAATACCTGCTCACCTCATAGTGCCAGGAAGCAGGGAAGAGGCAGGAGGGGAGAAACTCTCCACCTTTCCTCTCAGGTGCGCAGTGACTGGACTCTATGCAGCTCCTATGATCCAATCATCTTCCAAGAGTCTTACCTATAATCCCGTGAGGCTTTAGGGGGCATCTAAATGTGAACCATGACAGATGCACTGAACCCAGACTTCTCCCAAATGAAACCTGCAATGTGAAGAGCCAGAGACAAGAGGAGTTGACAATTTTCAGTTTATTTACACATAAAGGATATCTAATCTGAGAGTGGACAGAAACATAGGGATTATGGAAACATTTCTATTTTTTACTTAAAGAAGAGGATGGCAGTGGGAAAAGTACTTATGTGTCAGGAATTGCAAATGACTTACTTGGACTTACAATTCACTTACTTAGACTTACAGATGTCTACCCTGATCTTCAGGATCAGCTGCTGGGATTATTGTGGACATCTGCCCGCCCTGTGGGATTTTACACTACAAAGATTACTGCACTGGGATTATTGGCCTTAAAACTTATTCATATTCAAAATGATATACCTTCCAAACATCCTCATAAGTGAAACAAATAGGTCATAGATGTGTAAATATCGTACCTTTTCTCTGGTATGAGAAAATGAAGATATAAGTGAATTCTAGTATATAAAGTAGATATTATGAAATAGAAAATATTTAAAAGGAAATGGGGTGTAGGGGTAGGTAAAGAGAGGGAAAATAAGGTGATAGTAATAAAAAAGGAAAAGTCTGTGTTTATAAGAGGCAAGGAGTGGTGAGGTGGCTGGGGGAATGGGAAAAAATGTGAAGTCATATCATACCATATACTGGTACAAATTCTCAATACTGAAAGTGACTATGATGTGTATATATAATGTATCAATAAAGATTTGAATTAGAAAAAACTTACTGGAATTTAAGGATGTCTGCCCTGCCCTATGTAATCTTCAACTACAGAGACTGTTGTGGTACTGCTCTGTTTTACGCATGACAGGATTATGGGTTAAAGGCTTGGTACCAAATAGAGGTATGGTAAGCTCCCGCTATCAGCTCTTCTGCTCCCCCTTCTGCTGCTGCAGTATTTGGCTTCTGCTGCTACTGCTCAGAGTTGCAAGAGTCAAGCCCGGGCTTAGCCTTTTTCTCAAAGTTCTGACTTTGTTGTTTGTTGGTTGTTAATCCTTTTGCTGAGAAACTCATGAGGGACTGGAGTTTGCCACGAGGGTTCTGGCTGTGTCCTCATCCCTTGTCACCAACATTTGGTGCCCAACACAGGAAGATGCACATGACTTTTGTGCACACCCCTGGCAGAAAAAAATTGAATGGTGCTTTAAGTCTCATTTGGCCCACTTTATAAATCTACCATGGATAACTGAGAGTATTTATAAATTACTCTAACTGAAAGATGCCCTGCCATTTAGCAGACCCTAAGAGTAAACACTGGGTATTTTAGCCTAAATTCTATACAATGTTTATTTTTAAGGGTAAGCGAGACAATTACTGAACATGGTTCTTTTGCGATTTCCATGACCTCGAGTGGATTGCATTATAAAGCCACTGAGAAAGTGAGAAAATTCAGGCGGTTATCTAAGCACCGCTGAAATATGTGTGAATTTTCTATGTGTTTTCTAGAAAGAGGTAACTGGAACTTTATGACCAACTCTCTTAATGTTTTCACTGGAACTACTACCTTGTGTTTCATTATTACTAGTGCTATGTTTTGTGTAGGTTCATAATATTTTGTTTTCTGAAACCAGAATTTTAATCTTTTGTGTTGTCAACCATATCAGGCACAATGAATGCTGCTGAAAGGATAAATGAAAATAATGTAACCTTACATTTTTTAGTGGAGAAATTAAGTATGCCTATCTTAGTTACTTTTTCCCAAATTCTGTTATTTCTGAAGAAATTTGAGAGTTCTGTAAAATAAAAATAATAATAATGGATGGACCTTGTATAGGTTTGGCTCAATTTCTTCATCTCAGGCATGAGGATGATAACAATATCTTTGAGTGGTAGCATGTTAACAATAAAACAAGCTAAATCAGTTCAAAAATCTTATGCTGTTATACTTAGATCTCCTCCTTTTTGGGTCTTTATTTAGAAGATATGTAACTTTGACTAGGAATATTGAAATTTCAGTGGCATTTCCCCAAATGATTGTGATTTACTGGAGGGTACAAACAAAAATTATTAAACCTGTCCAGGATGTAGCTCAGTAATGCTGCACACCTGCCTAGAAAGCACAAGGTCCTATGTTTAATACTTGTCTTCAGTACCACACACAGACACAATAAATAAATAAATAAATAAAAGATTTAAACCAGGAAAAACTAAATAAATTAGTTGTCATTCTGAATAATAATCATAATAATGCAATAAAGTTTCCAGCTTGCCAACAGATTTCTTTGCAGTCAAGTGCCAATAGATTTTAAATATTTCTTTATTCTAAAACTTTTTTTCACATAAATTATAGAAAATAATGTGAGATAAAGATTTTTAGTTTAAAAAAATTTTTAGTTTCTTTATCCAAATTACAAAAACCCATTTTCATATTTTTTTTCTTAAAAATATAGGCATATTTAAAACATTTAGAAAGAAATGATAATTAGTATATCTACTGTATCTACCATATAATTTCAAAAATAATACATTATACATACAAGTATAGCTACAAAATATCTCTTATCTCCACTTCTCTGAGGAAACTATTTTCTGAAATTGATATTTAAAATGTCTGTGCACTTCTTTGTTTATATCATATATATAGTTTAGATTTTATGAATATTCTACTAAATTGGATGCATAGGTCAGCTCACTATTTTTGTTGCTCAGTATAAATATTTAAGTTTAATCTAGTTTGATATATGTACCAATACTGTATTTATTGTCTTTGCATTGGATCAATGGTGTCACTTTGTCATTGGATCAATTGACTAATGTCTTCTCTGAATATTGAGAGAATCTAATAAATTATTCCAAATTTTCAATTATAAACAATGGAGCCCTCTATTAATAATTCATATCCTAGTGAAGTTTACCAGGTAGAAACAAAATTGCTGGGTCATACTATTCCCATAGCTTCACCAACACTTGTTTGGTCTCTGCATTATAGCCTTCCTAGTTGGTGTGAAATAGTAGCCCACTGTGATTTTACTTTCATCTCTCTGAGTACTAATGATGTTTAACAACTTTTCATGTGTTCCTCAGTCATTTGTTTATCTTTAATGAGGTGTCTATTCAAATACTTTATTCAATTTTTAATTTGATTATTTGTCTTTTTATTGTTGAGTGTTAGGAGTTCCTTATTATTTTATCCCTTACTGTGTGTATTGCTTGCAAAAGTTTTTCTATTCATTCTATGTTGTTGTTGTTGTGTATATTTAATTGTTTGTTTGTTTTAAAATTTTGTGGTACTAGGAATTGAGCTCAGGGAATGATGCATGGTAGGCATGAGTTACTCCTGCACACTTCAAGTTTTCTATTTGCCTGCACATTTTTCTGTATCTCAACTGTATGAATTTTAAGGAAAGATATATTATTGAAGTGACATTGAAAAGTTAATTGCCTCAGCATCAGATATTTAAAAATATATTCTCTTTTTGATGTTTTGAAATTTATTTTGATTATAATACAATTTTCTACATAATTGAAAATCTGTTTGTGCTTTCCTTTTCTTGCTGTAGCTCTGTATCATAAATTAAAATATTTTAATTTCTGGAGCTTTCTAATTTGTAATATGTGGAAAATCAGTCAAGAACCTTGTGACTGTCATTTTAGTCACAGACTTTTATTAATTTAAGCACATTTTAAGATTAACTGATTAAATTTTAGAAAAAAAACTTTTTCAATTTTTGATTGGAATCACATTGAAGTTATGAGTTAATTTAACTACTCATTGATATCTATGATAATGTTAATCATTATGTTTGTATGAACTCATGAATTTCTTTTTTATATTTCTCAAGTTTTATAACTTAACTCGTTTATCTGATGACCTGTGTTTTATCAGAGTTAGATGTACACAATTTTAAATTTTTGAGACAATGAGGCTTTATTTGAAACATTACATTTCTTTTGGTGTTAGTATAAAGGACTGAACTTCTGTGTATTAGTCAGAAATTGAGTGATCTATAAATTTAATATTTCTCATACTTTAATGAATTTTCAATACTCTCAATATAACATTATCATTTGTACATATTATATCATTTGTACATAGTTCCTAGCCATTGTATTTTATTTTATGCTCTTTTATTTCTTTGACTATAACCTCTAAGAACAACTTTGAATCAAAATGATAGACATTTATATCTTACTTCTCAATTTATATGAATTTTTCTATAATTTCATAGTTGATGTATTTGTGAATCTTTAGCTTCACTTTATTCAATTAGAAATGCTCCATTATATTTAAAAATTTCTCATTTATGATAGTTGAATCTCATTAAATACTTTTCTGCATAATTAAAGATAAACCTGATTTTTGAATTTGTGAATATGATTAAATTATTTAAAAATCTTCTCTTATGTTAAACCATTCTTGCATTCTTGAAAGAAACACAGATAAGGCTTGATTTATTATTTTTTTATATTTTGGAGGAATGTGTTTGCAAATGCTTTTAATAAGAATTGTGCAGCAGCTTTCATAAAAAATTCCTTTACTTTCTACCTGCATTTTTCTGTTAACAATCAGACTTCCATGATCATTATCCATGAGATTACTTTTCTTTCTCCTCTGTCTCATTCTCTTTTTCTCTTTCTGTGCCTATGTGTGTGTGCCTGGGAAATGAACCCAGCACTTGATAATTGCACTGCTATGCAAGTACTCTATCATTGATCTATGCTCCCAGCCTTGTAGATTGTTTTTCAAAAATTCTTTTTAAAATTGAGTTTATTGGTAAATTTTACATATATGTTATGATCACATTCAATATTAAAATTTTGTACCTGTGCATGCAGTATCTTGATTCTCATTTTCTCCCTTTCTCCTGCCCTCCCTGACCCCCAATATACATAAACTTTGTTTCCATTTTTGATTTTTACTATCAATTTTTTTCTTTTCTTTCCCCTACACTCCTTTTCCTTTTCCCTTTGATCATTTTCTTCCTCTTTCACAATAACTATCATACATTCTGGACCTCACTTACACCTTCTAAAAATTCTTAAAGAGCAAGATAGTAAGAATTCTGGTTTCTTAATTTTGGAAACATTTTTTCTTTTTTCTTTTTTAAAGGAATGGATGAATTTTTTTCTTTTTAAATCCTAAACATATATCCTTTTTACATTTTATACTTTTCTTTCCCTTTGCAATTTCTCCTAGCACCTATTGACTCTAAAATTAATTTATTATTTGCATGTAATTTTTGGATTTTTTTCTACTGCTGTTTAAATTGTTACTTATATTGTGTTTCCCTCAGCTTCCTCAATTATAAACTCTTTCACTTACATATTCTCTTAGAAGCTAGCTTTGTATTTGGCTAGTCAAAATATTTTTAGATTTGATTTGATTTTTATTAATAAAAGTATTAGTTTAGATGTTATTTAATTTCGTGGAAATTCTAAATTTGTTTTAGTTCATCTGTCTTTACATTTTATGCTTTCATTCTTTTCTTTCTGGTACCAGAATTGAACTCAGGGCCTTGCACTTGCCAGGCAGGCAAGGTGCCACTGAGCTAATTCCTGGGCTTTGATTTCATTTTATTATTTTATTGAGTTTATCATTTTACTGGTTTACTCTCCCTGTCCAAAACCATCCCCCATCCTGAGAGACTGCTCATGACAATTTCTAACTGGACACCTTCCTCAGGTCATTGACTAAGTCTCTGAGGTAAGTGTCAGAGGTATTAAACATATTTTTGGACTTAAAATCTGATGATTTGATTCCATTTCATACTCAGTAATATCTCAGAACAAGATTGTCAGTAACACTTCAGTGAATTCTAAACAACTTTGGAAGGTATATCAAGTTCTTTCACTTTAAAAAGGCAGTACAAATCTTCTTATTTGGAAAATAAATGATCAAATCTCAGCTCATTTCAAATGAATTAGAATTGGCAAGCTTGGGTGCTAGGAGCTGACTTATAGCACTTGATACTAAAATGTAGCTCCTTGTAGTGGTTCTAATAAATTAAAGCTTCTGTCAGAGACTGAAGTCATGAAAATGAAAGGAAAAAAAATATACTACAACCCTTTATATTTTGGACTCAGGAATTTTGGTCTTGACCAGGTTGACAGAACAAAATAGACAAATTGGATATTGTTGCAAACGATGCCAAATTTCCTGTGTAGAAGTGCATTGCTGTCTTGCATTAAGCTGTGAGTTATAGCAGTGAGGACCTAGAGAGTGAGAAATGGCACATATCATGCAGCCTAGGGGCTCCGCGGATGTGAAAGCTCTCTCCTTTGAATGACACCACCCTCCAGCTTCCCGGGGAGAAGGACGCTGGTGTGTTTCTCATCGTGGACTCTTTTTCATACAACGTGAAGGTGTTGTTAATTTAAAAACTGTCACTCACAGAACATGAAAATGTTTTTTAGTCAAAAAGTTCAGTGACAGGCGGAAGACAACAGTATCCATGGGTATTCTGAGACAGGTGATAATTTTCCACAGCTAATCATTTTTATAAACAGAGTAAAGTTTAAAAAAAGACATATAGAGCAATGCATACTTTTATAAGATTATTATATGTAAAGTGACATTCTATATCATCTACCTTATCACTGGGCTACTTTTGTTTTTTAATTTATTTTTAAAAAATCTAGTTCATTACTAGTCTCGTTCACAATTGGAACATTTTTCCTGGGATGATTTTTTTTTTTTTTTTGTCCATTTATCTATTTTATGGTGGCTGGTGTGACCAGTGCGTTAGTGAAGGAAAATCAAAGGGTCAGCTGAAGGCATTTCAAGGTATCAGACTCCTGAAATGGCATCTCCTTTGACTCCCCGCTCACTTCCTTCCTGATGGATTTCGTGGTAGCCAGGACTCTGGCTTCTCCGGAGCACCTCAGCGACAGGAAACCGCCCAGACATCTCCCAATGTCTTCAGTAGTTCATTTGTCAACTAACTGAAAATAATTTAAATTCTAGGACTCACTTGCTTTCTCAGCTATTACTTTTAAAATTGTAACGAATGAAGTGGGAATCCCGTGGCTTCGAATGAGAGCCTGAAGTAGCAGCAGTGATAACAATCTAAAAAGTTAAAAAATAGCATTCAAGAGCGGCTCTTTGTATTTGAATTTATAACCACCAAAAGCAGTGACAACAGAAAATAGTAAGTGTTTATACAGATCCCGGTCCGGGGTACTACAGGGCAGAAAATAGAAGACAATTTCCTGACTTCTAAAGATAATCCAGGCAGAGCTGACGCACATAACACCACATGGAAGCAGAGTAAGAGCAATGCAGATCTATGGCCAATGTGATTTAAATCTCATTATATTTTGAATATTCAGTGGGAATCTCACAAGGTTTCAGTTGCACTATGGGAGTAGAATGGGCTCTTAAAAGTGCATTCATCTAAGATGCTAGAGGATCGTTTACTAACAAATGATTGCAGCTGTATCCCAGAGGCCTCAAAGAGTTTCAATGTTACTTCCAGATGTGTTTAATTTATTTCCAGGGTATAATGTTTACCATGGGAGGCTGGGGTGATTTTCTCACTCATCAATGCCAGCTTCTTGGAGGTAGGTAAAATTTTAGTACTTTTGTAGATGGAGAAATAAAACAGGAAGGTATTATAGTTTCATTAATATCAAATGAGAAACCCTGAACAATAATGGATAAAATATTAAATCTAGTTTGCACTTTATGAGTTGAAACACCTGGACTTGGTCCTTGTAACTATTTCTTAGGATGCTTCTTGCTAATATTCAATTTTATAGCAATAATAATGCTTGTCAGGAATTTTTTAAAAAATTAATAATTTAGAAAATTTCTCTATAAGTTTAGCTGATAAAATCTCTAATAGTTGATTTCTTATAAAATATTAAGACAATTAAATGAATCTAATTTTCAACAACTTGAAGAACTACTGAATGACAGACAGCATTAACTTTCTTTGAATATTGGATATAAACAATAATATGGTGCATTTATTGGATATAACTTTTATTTTGCAACATGTTAAAAAGAAGGTGTGTTTAAGTACAAAACTTGAAGTGGTCTAGAACAATTGTTAGTAGTTGTTAAAGGTACTTTGCTGTAGGGCTGGGGAGTTAGCTCAGTGCTTCTGGTTCCTGTCTTGCAAGTGCAAGGGCCCGGTTCGATTGCCCCACAATCACATATAATACTGGTCATGGAGACTCACGCCCAGCAGCAATGAGCACCACATACTACAGTGCCGGGTGTGGTGGCTCACACCTGTAATCTCAGCACCTGGGAAGCTGAGGCAGGAGGATTGCTGTGATGTGAGTTTGAGGCTGAGCTCAGGGCCAGCCTGAACTATAAAGGGAGACCCTGTCTCAAAACAAAACAAAACAAAAAAGCTGTTGTGTAAACTTAACAATGAGATTTCAGGAGATTTTTTCATGCATATAAATCAAATTATTGAAGATATTAAAAGATGTTTAATTGAGCTTGTATATTTATTGAAATAGATTAACGGGGTGATGAAACAATATAGTACATGGTTAAATTTTAAAAATTTATTACAGTTGAAAGTACAGTGCCATTAACTCCCTCAAAATATCCTGATTTCCAACATCCTGCCACAGTTCTGGGAGCCTTCTTTTTTGTTTTAGGTGTAATAAGTTCGGTGAATATTTCTGCTGAGTATGATTTAACTAATGACAGGCTGGCAAAGCATCATGACGTGTCATTTTGTCATTTTATTTACCAGATCTAGAACCTTGGGACTTCTGGCTCTTCTCCAAAGTCAAAATGACCTTGAAATGTTAACATTTTGAATCGATTCAGGACACAGAGGCAGCCATGGCCGGGTAAAGACAGGATCAAGCTCATTCAGACCTGCATCAGAAAGTGGCAAAAATGAGAAGATAACTCTGATACAAGGGGAAGGCCTCTGAGCAGAGTTACTGGAAATTTGTCTTACTGTAATAACTTAAAATTTCAACATACCATAAATTAAATAATATCTAAACTAATGTGTCACAATCATGGAAATCATCATGTTTGAATGATCACTTAGTGTCAGTACAAGGACTTTGGTCTCATGTCCTACATTTTTAGTACTCTGTGTGAAGTAGTATATTCATCCTATATAGTAATGAATTTTCCCAGTACTCAAGTAACTATCTTCTGGATGAGCCAATAAACTCTATTTTTTACTTCTAGTACCAAACTTATAGAACTCTGCAGTCTTTCTAGAAAGAGTAAGTGTGTATCTCATTGTAAAAAATGAGAATGGTTAAAGTAGTCCTAAAGCTTTTGTTAATGCTGAAAAAAAGAAAGCAAATTTTACTTCTATTACATTGCTCAGGAAAATCTTATAAGAGTCAATACATTTTTTATATGTTAAGCACCAACAGTGTTTCAAGATTTTTTGTGTTTCTAGTTTTATTGCATCTACTATATAGATGCTATAATGTTCAAAAGCTTCTTAATTTTGATAGTAAATCCCTCATGTAGTACAACTAGAACATTTTGGTCAAGTGGAAGATGATGAGGCTGAGAATTTTGCCAGTTTTTATCATTAGAGTAGTTCCATCAGTGTTTGGAACAATACTGGTTATATAGAAGATGCTCAATAAATACATATATACATATGTTAAATAAGAAATGTGAATGAAATGTATCAAATAAGTAAAATGTAAATGGATACATCTCTTCAGCCAAGCTCACAGAGGTTTTCCATGTGGGTTTACAAGGTATGATCAAAATTCAGTGAATGCCGTTGCTGAGGGCTGTCTGAAGTAAGCATAGGCTCATAAAAAACAGTAGACTGTGTCTTCATCCACCTTGTTTGCTGGATCTGGTACCGTGCAGCTTTTGGCTCTTCCCCAGACTCAAAATAACCATGAAAGCTAGATGTTTTGAGTTGTTTCAGGACTTCAAGTCAGCCAAGACAGAGCAAGTAAAAACACTCACAAAAGAGGATTTCTGGAAGTGCTTCAACAGTGGTGAGAATGATAGACTAAATATATTGGAAGTGAAGGGAATATTTTGAAGGACATTAATGATGATAGTATTTTATTGTAATTTTTTCAAAACTTTAACATGAATCAACCTTTTATATAAGAGAAGGCATAATAAGGTTCAAAGAATATAAATCTAGACACCAACTTGTAAAAAATATCTGCGATCATTTGATATTTAAAATTAAGAGCAGAAAAATCAATTAACATTTACACCCATTCAAAATTATTATTTTCTCCCACCATAAATACATTCAATAATGTATTCTATAAAATTCAAATGTGCCATATTTTAAAGAGAAATTTTGCAAAGTAAAACTTACCACAATTTTTATGTTGCACTATAAACACTTTTAAGGTTCTATAAAAGATGATTACACCTATGTTGAAGTTTTGTATGTGACACATTTCAACCATTATTAACATTTTCGTGGGGCATGACACACTCCTTTTGTCTCAAAACTGGGAAGTTTGAGGCAGGAGAACCACTGTGGAGTACAAAGTCAGGTTGGGTTACATAATGAATTCAAAGCCAATCTGCAGTGGGTAATAAGACCCTATCTACAACATCATCATTAGCAACATCAGCCGCAGCTGCAGCAGCAACAGCAACGAAACAACTTCTAAAACCATGTTAGAAAGATTGACTTTTCTTTTCATTCTTTTTATATAAAAATATATTCCAAAATCTTGTCACGTGAAGAAGTGATCATAGAAAATGGAACAAAAATAAAAGAAGAGTATTTAAGGCCACTCTTAGAGGGTTTTTTGTTTGAAAGCCTTGGAATGATCTCTTCTGGATTTTCACATTGGTAATGTTTTTCATTTGTTTGAGATTTGATTTTGCTGTGGCTCTTTTCTCATCTGAAACAATTTCTTGTTTATAGCTGGTTTTGAATTTATTATGTTGCAATCATTTTTACTAAAAGCCAACTAACCAAGTTGTGTAAGTTTCAGGATCCACAGAACTGGGACCTATTCTTTCAACTGAAGCTGGAGTCCCTGAACATGTAGTCACAGAGCAGAGATCTTACAGGAAATGTCACTGTGTGAGAAATGCTTCCATTCCCCATGAGACATTTTCACTTTTGGAGGCTTCCATTAATTTCTTGTGTTTTTTACTGTGCCGGATTTGTGCTTCTTACATGCTGCTTTCCTTGAGTCTTGGCTCTTTCCTGGCACAGAACACCCTGACCCAAGAAAGCCTCATCTTGCTGCTTACATTCATGATGGTGCAGTCCATCCATGTCAAAGCCCTGCCCAGTGGTTGGTCCCGATTTTGCCGATTAATCCCCTACTGTTGTTAAGGCCCAGAACTTTTCTCCAGGATTTGCCTCCTAGGGTTTGGGAAACTCTTTTAAGGTCTGCTAGAAAGTGAATGCAAATGTTTCATATGCTTTTGATTTGTGAATTCTGAGTACATGGTTTCCAAATGTCACATACAGAAAGTGGAATTCAGTTTTCAAGCATTTTGATCAAATCATTGATTTTATCCATTATCTTTTGTGAATGAACAATACATGAGTTCTAGTTTTTTTTCCAGCACTCTTTTATCTTGTCCTTATATATTATATATCCCTATTTAACTGACATGTTCTTTTCAAAGGCGAGGGGCACTTGGGATATGTATTTTGAGAAGAAAGGTGAACTAATTAGCTTCACTTTCTAAATATTTTAATAATGTTACTGAAGTCTGGGATGCCATCTTTATTCAGTTATCTCTTTTGTTTTTCTGCCACAACTTAGCACTTAAGTGATAGGCAATACATATTAATAAGGAGGCAGCTTAATAAAACTTGGGTTAATGATGATAATTATTCCTACATGGTGTATGCTGACAGTGTGTGCAAAGATTTTCGTTCTTCAAAAAAGTCCTAAGGCATTACAAATAATTCTGACATCGACTATGTTATCTGAGAAGAAGGTTAACAATGCTATGTGATACGTGGCTTTTCTTTTCTTTTTCATAGTGAATATTTTAATTACCTGGGGATAATGCCCCTGGTTGGAATTCAGTGTGTGGGCCTAAGGCCAGTAACTTTTCAGAAGCTCTCTGAGAGCAGATTGGAATTTAACCATGAAAATGTACAGATTTGCAAACATAGTCACTAGAAATAAATAAGTGAAGTCAAGAATTATGAAAAGGTCAGGGTTATAGTTCAGAGTTTGAGATAAAAATGGAATAAAGTGAATATTTATTTTTGATAGTGCGTGACAAAAAGTATGAAGAGCTGGGAAGTGCCACTTTTATTTTATTTTATTTTTTATTCTTTCCAAGTCTATTAAACTCTCTACTAAATCAAACATGTTCAGGCTTAATGATCCTGTGCCCTCTTTTCCATCTTGCTTTCCAAACTTTCAGTCATATCTGAAATATTAATGACAAACCTCTAATTAACATGTCAGAACTATGTTTCACTCTTTGAATTTCACGAGGTCAATTTCCTTTTGAGATGTATCATACCTTAAATTAGGCATCTCAGTAAAACCAGCCAGGGATTGTCTGGTAGCCTTAGGAGCAAAGCAGTCCAAGTGAGGATTGTAGCAAAACTGAAAGTACAGGACTCTGCAGATGGGTGGTCATTGCATGGCCCCAAGAGGTTGTTTCCACCTGTTGGCTCAGATTTGTCAAACTTTTGCTGTTTCAAAAGAAGCTTGAAATATTGAATTTTGTGTATCCTTCCCATGTGGAATGTTGTTCATGAATTCAAACGCTCCCTCGGATAAGTATCACCTACCCAGGGACCATAACAGTCCAACTGACAGAAGTTGGGGACTTGGAACGGAAGGCAAGAATTGTAATGAATATTACCCATGCACTTCTGTTCCTAAGTTCAAGAAACTCGAAGACTCATATTCCTCAAGTACATTTCCACCTTTCCACCCTTCTTGTGCTGTTTGATTTGCTCTCAAAGTCTGTACTGTACTTTCACCTTGGGGACTCTTCTCACATCTGCAGACCTTGGTTAAATGTCATATTTTAATAGTATTTTCTAATCTCCTCTTCCCTTCCAAACCATTTCTTCACTATCTCCTTTCTTTATGGAATGAATCCATTTTCTCATTATGTTATCAAGGCATTTGGATCAGACCATCATTTACATTTATTATAATGTGTGCTAACTATATGTGTATATACTGATCTCTCCAGTTACAAAGTGAGGTTTGAATAGGTAAAGCCCTCTTCTCACTCCATTATCAGCATTATACAACATCTGGTCCATACTAGACTATAATTGTTAAGTGAATGAATGGATGAGTGAATGAATATTACACAGCTACTTGAAGGCTTAAATATTCCTATAAACCTCTCTATCTCTCAAAAACCTTGGAATAGAGAAGAAATTAAGTATATATTTACAAATGGGAGAAGAATCAGACCTTTGAATGTGTTATTCCTTGAAGTATTAGGGAGCAGCACAGGAGATATACTCAGTGCCTGTACTTAATCATTTTCCACTGGGATAAAACATGTTCTTTAATAGCAAATTTCAGTTGAAATTAATGAGAGCTATCAGTTCTATGTATACATAAATAAAATTTATTGAGTAAATGACAAAAGACATATTCTGTCTTTTCAGTGTTTTCACTCAGTACTACTTGAGGCAAACTGAAAAGTCTTCACTATCACAACTAGGCAGAGACTACTGCTGCTTACCTTAAATAAGGTCTTGTCAGTATATAACACTTTTGCAGAAGCAAAGCAGGCTGGATCTGACTAAGAAAGCCACCTAGCAGCACTCTATGCAATTGGTATCTATTATATATGCACAGATAATTATTTAAACATATATATGTATATATATATAATAGGTATATATAATAGGTTTTGTATTCATATAATGTATTCATGTATTCATATAATATGTTTTGTATTCATTCATCACTTAGGGAAAAATCTACTTGAGTCCTTTTGTGTTCAGTTCTTCAAGAAAATTACATTGCCATAGCCAGATTTTATCTAGGTGGAAAGTACACCCAGAACTCCATCCTACATTTTTCTCATGGACGCCATGTGAAAGCAGTTCCTCTGTAATAAACATCTGAAGTACTTACGGTCAACTCTATGTTTGCAGAAGTAGCATCAGTAGAAGACTAGGTGATAATTCTGTGGATGAGACTGGTTATGGAGACAAAAATCAAATGATGCTGCCTAGTTGTTTAGTCACTTGCATATTTTTAAATTAGTGAGTTAATCAGGTGTGTGAGAATTAGCCAATGAATGCTGATAGCTAAGATCGCTCTGTTCTTTTAGAGAAAAATATAAGTTGTTCCTTAGTTTCTTGCATTGTGGTTCATATATTTTATGCTCCACTACAAATTTCAGATTTCATGACACTTTTTAGTTCACATCGGCCCCTCACCAGTGAGGGGTGTAGTTTGAAACCACACACATTATTCCCCTTTGAGACAATGAATACAATTGAACTAAATTCAAATGAACAGATTTTCAAAGTGTATTTGAATCTCTTCCTGGGGCTGAGATAGGTCTGGCCCTGGCCTCTCCATTTCCTTTGGTAAGCCCATATATATTAAGCAGTGGAAAATAAAACAACAAATGTTATTCAGCAGAAAGATAAAAGCCCAATCTATGTAAAGTGAGACGGGAGAAATGGAAACATCACATGTGGATTTTGCATGCTGAGCTTCATAAAATGCAAGCATGAATTTCCTCTCTTAGTGAGTGTGGTCTAACATTAAACGAAGCATGGGGCATGATTATGAGAGATAAGATCAGTAGTTGGAGAACGTACAGCAAGCTGTTTTACCCACATTGAATATAATTTCACTCTTCTGATCTATTAGGCCCTCTTGGTGCACATCTTGGTGGATTTTTGCTAGTTCTTAGGAATGCATTAAAAAACCCTACAGGCTATGAGGAAAATTACTGAATATTTTTTAATGTCTCACATGTTGACAGTCCTGATTTTCGTTATATAAGAAATAACTGCCGATAGTGCCATTTAAATCCCTCCTCTTTCGACTTGTGAATGCTAATGGCTGGGCTGCCGAACCCAAGCTTTTCCTGTAATCGTTATTCCTGGTTTCCTGTGGTGGATATGTATCGAACATAAGAAATTAGCTGCAGAGAGAATTAGAGGGTGTAAGTCTGAGTCATGTAAATGCCAAAAGCTTTTTGTGACATTTTTCAGACTTTAAAAATGGAAATATGTTATTTGCACAGTAGCTCCTGATGGAATATGACATACTGCAGTGATGTGGAGAGTTTAAGATTGGGCTGCAGGCCATTAGGAGCCCTCTGTGTGAGAGCGTGGGGCCCGGGCACAGGAACGGCTGTGAGTTTCTTGGTAGAAGCATGGCATTTGCAGATGAGCCAAAGACTCTTCCTTAGATCCAGAACTGCTAATGTGAATTAAGTACTTGCTTGAACTTGTTATCATAAAAACACCTTAGGAATATAATTTTCAAGCTTGATGTAACTTTTGTCTTTATTCCAGATGATCTTACATCACTCCCATCATTATAGCAGCATATGAAAAGAATCTGAGGTTAAGTATCTACTTTAACTCCTATTTCAACAGAGGCTGAACCCTGTAATGCGATTGAAGGAAGGAATCTTTCTAAATAGTTTCTGAATCTTTCTTGAGCCCTCAGAAGCACGGAGAGTGAGCGTGAGGCTGGGTAGTAGAACTCTCTCTAGAGGAAAACAGAAAAGCCCTATCTCTGATCTGCCCCTCAACTTCAGTTCCGAACCTTTCATCTCAGAGAAGAGTCTTTTAGACAGCAGTGATCTCTGGTTGAGCCCCTGTTTGCAGAGTGGATTTTCTCAGAGTTTGATTTTTCCTTCTGTGACTGTCTCTCAACCCACCAAGAACACACTGCTATAAGCATGGAAGTATTGGGGTGTAGACTTTTCCTTTTCTTTTCTTTCAATAGGAAGTTAGTAATCTCATGCTAATTTTGATATTTTACTGTAGAATATAATGGTCTATCACAAGGAATAAGTGTGTTGAATTTCCAATGTTTTCTATTCTAGAAAATTACAGTAATTTTTGTGCAGAAAGATGCAGATTTTAGGTTCTTGGAAAAGAAAAGGATTATATTTGAGAGCAGGAAGATGAGTGACCAAGAGAATTCCTGGGGGACTTTCCAAAGTGTAACCTGGAAGTGGATGATTACTAAAACAAAACAGAAGTGGGATCAGTCTTCTCTTTTTATCTTTCAGCCCCACTTCCGGAAGCCTCTGCCTCAACCTTTCTTCCCTGTGTTCCTCTGCAGTGCAGTTCCTCTCTCCTCTGACCTTGTCAATTGCGTACTGCCATTGAACGTTTTCTCCTCTGCTGCATCTTGGAAAATGATCTCTTCTTCTCCTTTGACCTCATACTACAAACATTTTGGGCTACTGCAGGTACCTCTGTGGCAGATCACCACCACTACTTCTTCTTCTCGTCCCTTTTTTAACTTCCATTGAAGTGGGTATTTCAGCTACCTCTTGGATTCCTGTCTGACTTCACTTTCCATATCATTATGTACATAGTGATAAATAAATTTTGTGATTTTGGAATATTACTGCATTTTTTTTTCTTTACTGATGTTCAGGCACCTTGAAATATTTGTAAGTTTGAAAAAAAGCAATACTTTATTTATTTATTTATTTTTTTGAGACAGGGTCTTGCTCTGTGTAGTTCAGGTTGACCCTGAGCTCAGCCTCAAACTCACATCACAGCAATCCTCGTGCCTCTGCCTCCCGAGTGCTGGAATTACAGGCGTGAGCCACCACGCCTGGCACTGTGGTATGTGGTACTGATTGTTGCTGGGCAGAGTCTCCACGCCCAGTATAGTATGTGGTTAACCGGGGATCGAACCCCGTTCTTGCGCTTGCAAGACAGGTACCGGAACTATTGAGCTAAATCTCCAGCCCAAAAGCAATACATTTAACTGCATCCCCAGAGCTATAAAAACCTGCAATCATGTTGTTTCCCTTTCAGGCTTAGTTGAGATCTTGTCCACAGGAAGAAGTCTACTTCAACAGTCAAAGCTGTTCACCATTTGGTCCTTTCTTATCTCTCTGCTTAATTTATCATTTTCTATCACCAGAGGCCGAGCTGACAGTCTTAAGGCTGCATGAATTATTATTTTAATAACTTCATGTCTTTTCATATTTAGTTATCTCTACCTTAACTGTCTCTCCTTATCTCACAAACATCTAGTTCTTTTCCGAGACTCCTCCTAAACACTGCCTCATGTATACTTCGTTCCCTGACTCTCAGACTGGAATAAGGGTTTCTTTCTTGCAGGTCATTACACACTGGTACATTTTTATCCCTTCCTATGTCTGATTTAGCTGAAATCTTCAAAGTCCTTTCACGAGTGTGACTTTGTTGTATTCATCCTTGAATTTCTAGCTTCTAGCCGTGTACGCACAACTGAAACCAAGAAAGAAGGGCTGTCGACATGAATGAATAATTGAGAGAACCAAAGGTGTGACTCCTAAACCTCCTGCATCTGTCCTGAGAACTCACAGAAATTAAAACTGTGGCTCTACATAGCCTGTGCAGAACACGATCCAGGGAGCAGAAAATTTGTGAAATAAACTTCTACAGTTCTCCTCGGACAGATTCGCTGCTCACTTTGAGCTTTACTATCAGTACCTTTAAGAAGCACCATTCTGATAACAATGTGGTAGCTTACTGAATTCTGCAAGAGAATTTCACTGCAGGTTTAATTTATTGCCCACCTTGGTTTCAGGCTGCTTTTGCTTTATTAGCTAATCATCTATTGGCCCATGGGGATCTTCTAGCCCCCAGGTTTCTCAAGATAGTGTCAGATCAGATTATGTGCCTGCATTTTACACAGATTAAAATTTAAGATTTTTTTCTAAATTCAATGAAGAAACAAGCTCCCACTGTGTAATATATGCAAACCATAGCAAGGTGTGCATTTATATAGGCTGAGCTGAGTTAGTTATTTGAGCTTTGTTAGTTATCAAACAGAAAGTTGCTTAATCAGAGTCATCACACACAGCTGATGACATTTTTATTCTCCCTCATGCCACAGAGTAGTTTTGGATTGTTATAGCAGTTTTGAAATTCCATTTGTGGAACAGAGACCAGAGACCAGACTTTTTGCACTATCATGACGACTTCAGAGTTCAATATTTGTTTTTACTGCAACAGTTCTCAGAATAATTCTATGAGTTGGTTGGTCTTTAAGAAACTGTTATTTGTAAGTCATTTCTGTTGACTCCAAATCAATATTCTGAGAAACATTTTTTTTTTTTAAAGCATAGGTTTCTGGAAGGCTTTTATGTTGAAATCTTCTAAAACATGAAGGTGAGGTATTTTGAAATGTCAGGAGGTGCCACATGGCATTAAGTATCTTTTGATCTTTAACTAGTTAAAAAACTAGAGCTCAGTGTTTTATGATCATTTACAGTATACCCGAATACCTCTAAATTTATGTTTTTTGAAGCACAATCATTTATCTGCCATAGATGATGAACTTTACTATCATTTTTAAAGATAGTAGAAAATATGTTTTTATTCAGCCTCATATGTGGTGAATAAAATGTTAAATCTTTTCTATTCAGTGTACATGATTAGTGAAATTCCTTACATTAATTATATCAAGAAACAGGAGTTAGATAACTGAATGACATGAATGAAATAAATTCATATACATGTAAGAAAATTCATAATGTCTCCACACTCCTAAGAAGTTTCATTGCTTTTTAACAATTCAGGATTTAAACTGCAATTAATGGATAAATAGAACATTTTCACTTTTTTTCACAGTGACAGTTATTATATCATTTTCAAATACTTTTAATATGATTTTTCTGTTAAAACCTATGATAATGATTTTGATGTAATTTTAGTTTTGTAGCTGATTTATAAGTGATGGCCAAAAAGCCCCAGAAAATACATTTCAGTTACAAATTCAGCCTAATAGGTTTTGATGTTGATGGGCTTGATTTCATGCTGAGTCAAATGGAATTTAAGAATATGAGAAAAAGTGCTAGAGGTTTAGCTTAGTAGTACTATGGAGTGCAAGGTCCTGAGTTTGATTCCCAGTTAAAAAAAAAATAAAAAGAGAGACAGTTTGAAGTCTATTTTTTCTTCATTTTGCTATTTGATCATTTACTAAGTTGTGCGTTATAAAGCAAATAGAGTTTTCATATTGTTTCATGTATGCATGGCTTCCTTCTCAGATCTTTCTAATTTTGGCAATTATTTTCTGTTTGTATTGTGTTTTTAAATGTGGTAAAGAAAATTTGATTCCTGCCTCTTTTTTACTTGTACTTATTTTAATTTGGATTCCTTATTTTTAATGTAATTCATGATTTGATGGGTTAAAGTCTGCTATTTGGATTTATACGCCTGTTTGTATTATCTGTTGTTTGTGTTTAGTCATTTTTGAATCCAGTTTTTGGTTTTATTGATGATTATTAGTGTTTCCCTTATCTCTGTGAATTTTACAATTTCTTTGAATTTTTTAAGCTTCACTTGTTTGTGTTTCTGTGCAGTAGTTGTTCTACTGAATACAATATACAAATGTATGGACTTTGAAGTCTGTTTGATTTTTACTAATCAGCAACTTGTATCTTGTGCATTATAAATATAAAAATATAACAATACTATGTTCAATATATTTTTGTTGTAGTTGGTCAAATATTTTCATTTTACACTTGTTATAATTTTATTATTTTAGGTTCATTGTTTACTTACTCTTTTAAGAGAAAAGAAAGAAAATGAAATAAATCATTTATCTTTACTTTGATCTTTAGAATGCCTTCTTGCTCCAGTATTTTCTGATGAGAAGTCAGATATTTGTACATTTATCCTTCATAGTCATGTGTAGAATTTTTGACTATTTTTTATTTCTTTAACTGCCTTCTTTATCTTTGAGTTAAGCAATTTTACTATGATGTGGTTAGGTATAGTTTTCTTTGTACTTATTCTGGGTTTAATAAATGTATTGTATCCATAATGTACTTTTCCCCATCAGTATGTGACGACTTCCACTATTATATCTTCAAATATTTATTTCATGTCTTTTTATCTCTCTCCGCTAAGACTCTAACTGCAGATGTTTGACTTTTTGATATTTTCCCAGAGGTCATTGAAAAGTTATTCATTTTTGTTCTACTTTTACTCTATTATTCAGATCAGATAATTCCAATCAAACTGTAATTAAGTTTACTGTTCTTTTCTTTTGTTATCTCCAAACTACTGTCAAGCTCATCAAAGCCAAAACTGCATTTCAGATATTGTACATTTTAGCTGCACATTTCTATTTTTCTCTCTCCTCTTATTCTTCTAATTCCCCCTTTTTTCCCCTGAGATGTTTCATGTCATCCATCATATGGCTATAGATTATTTTAAATCTTGGGATATCTTATGAGCTACTCTAAATTCTTCATCTGCTAATTCCTATATCATTTTGGAATGTTTTATATTTATTGCTTTATTTCTTTAAGATGAGCTATGTTGTTCTACTTTTTCAGACGTTTTTAATTTTTTGGATTTTCATTGTTGACACTAACAATAATATGGTTTATATACTCTTAGCAAAATAGTACTGAATTTAGTGGAGAAAGGTTAACAACTTACTGGGAAGCTCTTAGACCTATTAAAACTTGAAGCATAGTCCTTGCTCTTATGAAATATATTTTCTAGTGTTTTAGTTGGAAGTCTTGAAAAGTCCCCTTATGTCTGGCCGGACTGGAATTTAAGAAGTTGTGTAACTTCTCTTAATTTTACTTTACTCTCAGTATTGTAAGCACCTCTCACTGCTAGAGCCATCTATGTCTTCTCACATTATATGCAGCCCAACCCTGGATCTAAGGACCCCACACACTCATCACTCTCCCCGGCCCTCTTCTTTCTGACACCGTGTACTAAAAATCCCCACTGGGTCAGTAGTTCTGAATCCTAACCACTGTTTCTTAGTTTTGCGGCCAGCCATATTTCTGTCTGCCTCGAGTTCTGTATGCTGCATTGGAGAGATGCCCCTAGACAGAAACACTGGATGCTCATCAGATCACCTCTGTGTTTCCTGCATTCAGCAATTACTGTCCTGTCCTGCTTATTGTCCCTTATCAAAGAATAATCTTATCCTGTGTTTTGCTCCGTTTTAAGGTTGTTTATAATGTGTGGGCAGATCTAATTTATATTTGAAAGTGGAGGTCCACACAAAAATTTTTTAGAGAAGAAAATAACTTCTCCATGGCATATAGAACCGAAGAGTTGTGAATGCAAATTCACGCATACTTGTGAAAAGAAAAAGAGTATGATTTTTTAAAAGAGATTGTGTTACCTTTCTATGGGAGCCCCTAGAGATTGTTATATATTGCAAACAGCCCACTACGCTGCCAACTCTTACAGAGAAAATTGAAAATACACATGCAGTAATCTTAATGACCAAGGTTACCCAAGCAGGAGTTGTCATAATTCATGCCTGAAATCTAATAGCCATGACTCCAAGCATCTCTTGTAGTTGTAGATGCCAAAGGTAACTTGCATTATTAATCTCATGATGTATCAATAAATTTAGTATTAAAATATGCAAGATTTTCTTTTCCTGTAGTGTATAATTTTTAGGCAGAAAAGAGTATGTGTGTGTGTGTGTGTGTGTGTGTGTGTGTGTGTATACATACATATATATATATATAATATATATATTTTATATATATATATATATATATATAGAGAGAGAGAGAGAGAGAGCATAATTAACCTAATTCTAATGAACCAACAAATATAAGTTTACTTTCTTCAAATAAAAGTATATTGGGAGAGGTAGAATATAGTATCATAGTTTGATACCATGATACGTCTTCTCCTCAGAAGTGGTCCTTGACTTTGATAGCTTATTGTGTCATATTGTTAGCTATATTATCTCAGACAAAAGGTAGCAGTAAGGCCGAACCAAAATGCAAACCTTTAAGATAATATATATTTGTAATTAATTTTTCTTTTATATTAAAAGTTCATGTTTCATGAAAACATCATGATGTAGTGAGACATTGGTAATTCAACATATAATAGGAGACATGAAAAACATCTAAAGTCATATGATACTAATAATTACTAGATTTAAATACTTATTGCATTGCATAATATAATAGTTGAAAAGATGTGGATAAATTAATATAATATGAAAATGTCAGTTTTTTCTTTTGCGATTTTCTAATTTTTAGATTTTAATATTACCTAGCTGAATATTTTTCTGCCTTAAATATATTTTATAAGAGTTTTTGTGTAATTAACAAAGAGAAAGACACGTGTTAAACAGAATTTTACAGGGTGAAGAATCTGGCATGGTTCAGATTACACAGGATATTTTTGAATATAACAAATCCCATGCTCCTCATTTGATCTTAAATGCATACTGAAGCAGCTGGGTCCCATCCTCTTTGGGCATTCCACCCATCCCAGAGTCCTGTTTGTTTAGCTGCAGCTCCTAGTATTTCTGTTCATATTTTGACTCACTTTATTCCTTCAAAATATCCTCTTATATTTTCTAAATATGTTTGTGATCATACATCAAAAAAGTTTTGCTTTCAGATAAAATATTTTAATCAGGATCTAATTTTAAGAATATCTGTATGTTTCTGTGTCCTGTGTAATTATTTAATGAATTAATTTGTTTCCAACATTAGTGGATATGTTTTTAAAAATTTCTGATTAGATATCCAGAAGAAGCTTCTGGGGCCTTTTGTGATAGTAAGTTTGAGGATCATATATTGTTGATGAAACTATGAGAGCTCATCTTAATAGTTTTTACTTTGATTAAGGTAAAGCACTGGAGAGGTTATAGTTCATTATACTTCATATTTCAGTGAGTAAAAGTATAACCTGTGTTATTAACAACTGTAAATTGTTTGTTTGGTACAAAACAGTGGATGCTCCTCCTGCTCTTCCTTAGTCATTTGTAACTGTGTATTCCTTTGCTTCAGTTAGAATGTATAATTTTATGTGTAATACTCCAGGCGATTGGCTGATGCTGTTGTAACTTTGACTGAGACTGGTTGACTCCCTTTCAAAGTACAAAATGGTTTGGAACCTGGAATGACTCCTTATTACCAGAGTTGGGGAAAGCTTCATCATAGTCTTCCATACATTTCTACATCTGAACTCTCACATTTGTTCCAGCAGAAAGGACTCATGACTGATATGTACTTACTTGATTTTCATGGAAGGAGAATTTGACATGTGGAATGATTTATCTGTTTGTCCCTATCATTTAAAGGATGTAGAAAAATTCCATTTTTGAATAACTCTTCATGTCTATTGTTACTTTAAAAATACAATAGATGATCAATGAGTTCTTATTTTATGCATAGAAGATCTCTGAAACCATTCCCACTATCCATGCACCTCTAATTCAATGTATGATTTCCTTCCAGTTCTTATCTTCTTGAATTCATACTGAATCTTAAATTTTCTACAGATTCTTCATGTGTGGAATTGATTTGTTCATGAGATTTAGAAAACTTTTATAGATGCTAAAATTGGAATAAAGGACTTAAAACACATTTGTGATGTCTAATCCTTGTAAGCTTCTTAGTTCTAGTAACTGCAAAACTAGCACAAAGTTAAATTAGAAATAGATGAGAATTTCTCATAATATATTTTTGAGCATAATTAGCCTAATTCTAAATGAGCAAATAGCAATACTTGTGATGGGTCTGAAGTTTTACGCTCCTTGCAAGTTTGCAAATTAGTCTGGTGATATTTCATGGGTAAGTGGAGAAAACACAGACTCTTGAGTTAGCAGTTGCAGTAAATAGCTCATCTTCTAGGTCTTGTCTTAAAGAAAAATCTCCTATGTTGATGCACTTTAAGAACGTGTAACTCTGTGGTTTAAATGCAATAAGGAAATTTAAGGTCAGTTTCATTGTTAAGCCGAACCAAAGTAAGTGTTAGGAGAGCATAAAATGAAACTTATAAACTTACTTGGATTCTTTTTCCCCAAATGAATCCTTGGACAGAATCATCTCTCATAGAACTTCATAATAAATGAAGATAATAGGGAAAGTGGCATGTCTATTGTAATGATTTAAAAGAACTATGTTCTTTTTTATTGGGGTTACCGGGGATCGAACTCATGACCTTGTGCATGCAAGGGAGGCAATGGGACCACTGAGGTAAATTCTCAGCCCAGAACTATATTCCCTTATTTAATAATTTCCAACAACTTTTTAACTTTATATTATTCCTTAATATAGTTTGACTTCAGAAGAATTAAGATAAATTTTGTGTTCAGATAGATTGAAGCGCATCCTAAGGAAAGAAAGAGTGAAAACACTTCCAGCAGACAAAAATATTAATAAGCTTTTAACAAGGCATTTTCTGATCTCCAGCAAGATGGAATCTACGTTTTCTAGAAAGATCCACATGTGGTAGGTGGAGCTATAATCTCCTAATGTTGATGTCATAATGTAAATCAGCTTTTCCTCAAATAATTTTCATTATTTCTAATCTTTAATTGCATTCATCAGAATTTTGTGCAGAAGGCAAGGATATGTTGTTCCATAATGAACCAGTTTAAGGTAATGTCCTTGTATACAAAGAGCAAAAATGGCAGCACAGCTCTTTAAAATAAGCTCTGGGCAGGACTGGGGAAAGCATAGAGAGTGAGTGATGAGAGGAGAGTATCACTCAAGGATTGTGAGTTATGCATTTCACTACTGAAGTTGACACAGCCCTAAGCAGATTTGCTCTTCACTGCTTTAGCAAAATATTTGATCCAAAGAACAATTGCAAAGCCTTGCTTAAGATACATTTTTTGAGTCTAAATTTACAGGCAAAAACAGAAGTAGAGTTTTTTACATGTGTCAGTACAAGGCATTCGATCTCTGGATCTTGATGATAGTGATGCTAATCAATGTGAAATGTTTGAGTTTGGGTTCTTCTATAAAAATATTGTAGACTCAGGAGATTATAAATGACTGAATTCGGTGTTTTTGTTTTTGTTTTTACAGTTTCAGAATCTAAACAATATGAGCTCAAGGCCTCAATGTGATGTACTTCTGAGGAGGACATTGTGCTGGATTGTAGAGAGCTGAGGTTTTGCTGTTTTCCCACATGATGAAAACAACTGCATTGTGCTCCGGGGTCCTTTCATAAGAGCATTAATTCCATTTATGTAGTTGCTACTTTAAAATTTAACTACCACCCAGAGGCCTCATCTCCTACTATTATTTCATTGTGATTTAGTTGTTGAATATACATACATATCACATATGACACAAATATTCAATTCATCATGTGACAACTCTAATAAATTTGGGGATGATGGGCCATTTGGAATCCTCATCTCACTTCTTTCATTTGATGGGCAATGCGGAAGCAACTCTGAGTATGAGGAAGGTCTCAGTTCCCTACTATTATAACAAGCAATGTGTGTGTGTGTGTGTGTGTGTGTGTGTGTGTGTGTGTGTGTGTGTGAATGTTCAGTACAGAAACAGATTTAATGCAAACTATTAAAAACATGGAGAATTGATGTGTATATATAATGTATCAATAAAAATTTCAATAAATTTTTTTTTAAATGGAGAATTTACAAGATTGGCTTCCATTGACCACTCAGAGTCAGTCTTGGAAACGTGCAAGTCTGTCTGTATGCTAGAGATCTGAAAGATACAGCTGAAGGCTTGAAGCTCAGAGTAGTATCTTGTGTGAGTCTCTATCAAGAGACCAAAGGATTGTGATGGAAGCCTGAGGGGTCTGTCCTGGGAGCCCAGATAAGCGGTGAAGGCAAGGATTTCAACTTCTCTAAAGAAACGAAAATGAACCTTTCTTCTTCATTTCCCCTCTAAACCCTTCAGTCAACAAGGACGGTGCTCCCAGAACTATGCTGATCCAATTTAGTTGGGTTTAGTTCCCTCCTTACACACACAGTGAACGATCACAGAGTGTCAGCAGTTCTTCACGGGTAAACACCCTTCGGTTTGTTATTGAGTCATTTTGAGCATACTGAAAGATTTTGACAATACTAACCAATTTTAAGCTTTTTGCAGGGGTGCTTTGCTGACCATATCACCATCACCGAAGTCCCCTCCCCAAGCATTCAATGTATTTGCTTAGCACATATTTTAAAAATAGCTCAAACAGTTACATCCTCTGACAGAAGTAAATTAAAATGAGATATTTTGTCTATAAAATTAGCAAGACTGAATGCTGGTAAGAATTTAAGGATATGGGTAGTCCATATAACTGTACATACACTGTAATATTAGGAAAATTTATTTTCTATTTAATTGTGTTTTTCCTATGAGCCTAACTTAGCAAAATATTTTAAAATTTTGCTTGACTTAAAAATGTTAATATGAGATTACAGCTTTCAGAAATAATTTGAGTATTTATTAACACATCTCTTTCCCAGGCTTTTACATCCTCTTTCTGGAGATATATCTCTTTCTTGTAAATCTTTTTAGAGATACTGAATGTATATATAAGGTTAAATATGAATAATATAAGCTCTTTTGAAAATACACAGACACATAGGATTCACCATATAATGTTCTCCAGGTTCCTTTTATTATTACCCAGTATTTTGGTGATGATAATCTGTCAATATATAAACATAGTCTTTAACAAAATCATTTACAAGCTACGACCATCCTTGGTGTTCATGGGTAAATGTTGCTGGAACACTGCAGAAAGCAAAGCCATCGATTCCTAAGTCCTTTATATAAAATGGCACGTAATCTGCACACATCCCCAAATACTATGTCGTTTCTAGATTACTTATAATATTTATTACAATGCAGAGTCAATATAAATAATAGTTTTTATGTTTGTTTAAGTAAAAAAAAAAAAAAAACATGACAAGAAAACATCTCAGCCATACTTTTTATTTTGCATGTTTTCAGCTGGCTATCAGTTGAATCCAAAGAGAGGAAACCAACATAGAAGGCTGCCTAAATAGCAGGAACATTTTAGAATTTGAGTTTTCTTCTTTGTCTACTTCCATGCTCATTAGAAAATTTCCATAATAAAAATTTATTGATTTTGTTGTTCTAAAGTACACATTACTGTTAAATACACATAAACTTTGACCCATTAATTTTCTAAGTATCTTCTAGGAATTGATTTCAGGTATGAAAAATGATTTTTACAAAATAGTTTACCTAATAAAATAAGAATTTTTTATCTAATAATCTAAATATTGTCACTAAGTACAATATGGCTCAATCATGAAAGGTATTTAAGAAGTTATTACAGGGCCGGGGATTTAGCTCAATGGTTCTGGCACCTGTCTTGCAAGTGCTAAGGCCAGGGTTCAATCCCTGGTAACCACATACAATACTGGGCATGGAGACTCATGCCCAGCAGCAACCAGTACCACATACCACAGTGCCAGGCGTGGTGGTTCATGCCTATAATCCCAGCACTCAGGAGGCAGAGGCAGGAGGACTGCTGTGAAGTGAGTTGGAAGCTGAGCTCAGGGCCAGTCTGAACTACAAAGCAAGACCCTGTCTCAAAAAAGAAAAAGTTGTTACAATAATAACAATGGTTAATATTTTACTGACATGCTAGATGTCACTTAATACCTTCAAATGTCTTACCCATCTCTTCATTATAAAATTAGTTCTTTTAGGTGGATATTTTTTATTTTTCTTCATTTTGCAGATAGGCAAATTAAAGCATCAAAAATTAATCAGATTACTCAAATAAAAACCCAATGACACTATGCAAAAAAGCTTATCTTAGTTCAATTTTCAGGAAAGGGATTTTGATGAATGCATGGTGTACCTTGGGATTCAATACCTGATGTCAAGCAAAAAAGCAAGTTATCCTGGGAAAAGGTTACAATGTGATGTGGGTGTGGTGTACTCAGAAGAGCTTGCAGGGAACAGTGTAGCTAAGTCAGGCTTCCTGAAATGTCTTTAACTGCAGAAAGATGGCTGAATCTTTCTGCCTGTGGGTGGAGCAGTCACTGGTGGAAGTGTGTCAAAGGAGAGGAAGGAATGCCATTTGGGCAGAGCTTTCTCTGAGAGTGTTTCCGGGAAGAGAAGAGGCTGAAGGACTGAAGGGGAATCTATGTGGTACACCAGACACCTAATGCAATTATTGTCAAATCTATATAAGTTAAACATTTATACATGTTTACATATATTTACATATATGAGTATATATTTTATGCTTATATTTTGAACATAAATATCTATGTATACAAACATATATATGTATATGCATGTGTTACCTCTGTACATTACTTTTTGTACAGGCACATACTTTATTTAAAAACAACAGATACTCTTAAAACTTTCTCGATTCAACTGAGTTGAAAAAAAACTTACTGTATAACATTTTTCTAATGTACACATTAGAGTTTGTAAAACAAAAGTTGTATCAATGGACAAAGGCTCACAATTTAAAAAGACCATTAATTTCATATTTGAATAAAAGGATTACCTGAAGTCATGTCAGGTACTTGTAATAGTATGTGTACTTATGAAAATTTCACATAATAAACTACAACTTTCATATTACTGTTGGGAAGTTCTGTAATTATGAGAAAACTTCAAAGACCAAGTCCATTCAGAGTTAGCTAAAATGAAGCATTTGACCATACACGATTTGCTTCTTCAGTGAATGTACACGATTTCAACTTTCATTTCTTTGTTCTTGCATTATCTTTTTCCCTGAAAAATTAGTGAGAATAAAAAAGAGAAAAGGAATAAAAAGTCAGCGAGGAGGATAATATCGTCTAGATTGATGATCAGAGTGTCTGCTTCTGGGTGTGTCAAGAGTCCAATTTAGCTCAGCCTCTGGGCAGCTTTCAATATTCCTGACTGGCTCGGAGGCGCCAGTTGCAGATTGCCTATGGCAATCTCAGAGATCATTCCCACAAATACAAACTGGTCTTTTACAATTTTCTCATCTTTGTTCTGAGCTCTCTCTCTCACGTGCTCTGCTCTTGGGAGACCCAATATCAATTTGCCACAGTTACTTTAGGCACTCTTGCTCTGTATTCATCTTGGTACCTTTGATGCCAGGGCTTCTTTCTAATGCAATTTATTTTCTCCATATCATTGCCGTGTTAGGCATTTTTGATCAGAAATCCAGGAAAGCAGGTTAGGAGTTATCGATCTGACCCATCAAGACAACACTTAAATAGTAGCTTGAAGGGACACTTGGGGTGAGAACACAAATATCTCAAAAGTCACATTCTTTGGGGGTGGAAACTTCTGACACTTTTGAACATGAAACATTCATATTTTTATGGAATTTTTACATTTAGGAATTTCTCCACTTTAGGAGCTTTGAAGAAAGAAGTTTTAGCTTGTGGGAGTTGAAAAATTCTGTAGCATAGCTTTTTAGCCTGAGCTCGGTCAAGACGACTTACTTGTTAGACCAGGAGTTAGTGTCAAAAAAAAAAATGGACTGAGATCTCGTTCTCTCTCTCTTGTCTGTCTCTCTTCTCTCTCTGTGACAAGAGTGGTGGGAGAAGAATGGTCTTGCAGGCAGAGAGGCATCAAAATGATGATAGGAGCTATTCCTGTGGTCGGCAGTGTGATGCCTTTGGAATGCACAGTAGAATAATGCCTTGGATGGAAACAGAGTACTAGTCTGGACTAGTGCACTGTGAGAAGTATGGAGAGTGGTTTACAGTTGTCATGAGACCTCTCTAGCACAGTGGCCAGAAAAATTCCTAATTTTGACTTTCATTAACTCTAGTTCCAGGATAGTGATACAGCAAAGAAAAGGGGACTGTGACTTAGGGTGACCCATGAGGGTCCTTGAGAGGAATACAACACTGCGCATGGTGACTGACATCCTGCTCAGTCCAGCGGTGTCCGTGGTGTGTGAGACACAGCACAGGGTTCAGTCTCTTTCCAGCAGGCCGCCTTCACTGAATTCTTTATCCTTTTCAACTTTTTGTGAACCACCTGGCATTGGTTTAATTGTCTCCTTTTTAACTACAACAACCACAACCAGCACAAAACTAATACATCGCCTATATACCATGGCATTCTTTAAGGCTTTGCTGTGAAGTTTTTTTTTTAATAAATTTATATAAAACCTTTGGAAGCTATTAATTTTAAAAATCAAATCCTTCTATTGAGCATATGAAAAAAATTATACATTTTTTCAAGTATAAAGGACAAATACGCTATTTTTTCTAAATTTATTAATTTTAAGTCCAAGGTTTTATCTTAATCTTTGAACAATAATAGCTGATGTGTAAACAGATGTTCACCCCCTATTTTCCTTAATTATGCTGTTAACCTCGGTAATATCCCTTCTTACCTCTTTCTGTCCGGATTGAATCATCCTGATCTCATTAAACTGACCACTGTGGAGAACAGTTTATAGCGTGACTCTCAGGGGAATTAGGGTTCTGTCAGCCAATCAAAATCAAGTCCATCTGTTGCTTTCCCCCACTGACCACTACTGGCCAATAAGGCATCATTTCTTTTCAAAAATGCCAAACTGTCTTGTTCTCTGTTAAGAGAATTTTGGATTGAAATACTTTGCATGTTCTTTCCACCTCCTAGTTCAAGCATAACGTGTTTAAGTTTTTCTAATCCACAATTGGTAGATCCAAGCTCATTTAATATACACGTGATTTTGTGGGCTTGTATATTCCTATTTTGCCTTTGTTCATTTTAAACTGATGGTATTTCGTAGGAGTGTAGATGTTTCCCAGCACAGTTCTTCATACTTGACATTTGGCATCAGATAATTCTTTGTTGCAGGGAATGGGACATCTTTCCCATGGTAGGATGTTTAGTAGCATCCCTGGCCTCTCCCCACTAGATGCCAGTAGTACCCCCAAGATGCAATAAAGAAAATAACTCAAGATATTGCTAAATATTCCCTGAGGACAAAATCACACCCACCTGAGAACTTCACATTAGAGGATCTTTATTTTTATGGGATTTTACTTTGAAGAAACACTGTTTCAATTTTAACTCAAGAGTTTTCTCTGTTATGCCGCTGTAGATAATTCACAAACATTCAAATGTTAATTACAATTAAAGATATGTCAGTATAACCTCTAACTTTAAAATCCTAGCACTATAAGAATGTAGTCGTGGGTTACATGTAAACATTAACCGTTTTCAGTACAGTAGCAACATGTCACTCTATATTCATTTCCGATGTTAGCAGTAAACTCTTTTATCAAATATTAGTGCTTTCAAACTGCTTTAAATCCCAAATAATGAGAGAACTAATTCTCTTCTATTTTTATTTTTTTTCAAAAAATTATAGTATTCTGTCTGGGAGGCTTACAACGTTTTTAAGTGTCCTGTCTGTAAAGAGTAAGAGGAATTAAGCTTTTATTATTCTGTGTATGTAGTGATCTTATCACTGTTGGTGATAAAATCTCAGTTGTCAGAAGAACTTATTTATTGCTTTTCTCTGTTCCTACTCTTGTACCCTTTGATCTAGAGGCCACTGGTAATCAAAGTGAAATACCTAGCAAGGTCCCAGAGTGACAGCTGACAGATTTGTTTGGGTGGTAGGGTGTGTGCGTGTGCGTGAGCGTGTGTATGTGTGATAACGTCATATATCTAGTCTATCGGGTGCTTCTGTGCGTATGTGCGTCTGAAACAGATTCCGCCCTGATAATCTTCAGTGATAACCCTGTGACTGGAAATTGACTTGCTACCTATGATAAAGTGAAAACGAGGCTGAGTCAGATAAAGAGGAAATGAAATAGAGTCTGGAGAGAAGAAAATGAGCGTGGAGTCAATAGGTGCGAAAGAAGGCTGCCGCACGGCGATCCGGGATTATTTGATCAATGCTGAGGAAGATGCAGGGGAAATAGCAGCAGCCCAGTTGTTTAGTCCTCCGTGCGCAGGTCAGACAGCTGCCCCAGAGGCGATTGTCTGTGCAGCCTGGAGCTATAGGGAGATAAACAGGAGATGAGAAATATCAGAGCCACTTGGCTCACCGACAGTTGTTGGGATAGATGCTGTTTGGCCCAGGTGTCTACTCATAACAGAAACAGTACGAGGTGGTGATTTTTCACACTTGTTAGCTGTGTCTTTCAATATTATGAACACTTTTGATTATTTTTAGAACTAATTGAAAAGAGTACAGAAGCAAATGACAGAAGGAGCAAGCTCTCCCTTAGAGTTGAGGCCTGGGTTTGAAAGTCAGTGAAAAGGCAGATGTCGGAGGGAAGGAGGAGCTCGAACAGGACGGGAGGGAGCGGACCACTGGGGCACCCATTAGTTGTCCCTTTCTGGCCTCTTAGGGTCGCTCCACTGTCATCTTTTGAAAATGACATTTGCTTTCTTCAAGTCCGCCTCACAGATATGTTTTAACTAAGTGTATTATTTGGCTCTGTCCAACTTAAAAAGAGCGACTTTGTTTGGGTTTCTCATGAGTTTTCAAACGTTTTCCTCACACGCCTGAAGATACGCTTTACCCGGCAGGTGTTAAGGATCCAATGAGGTCTGTCGGACAAATGATTCATAAATATGTGCTTCCGTGCTGCACAATAGTTGAACAGAACCACACAGATGGAGCCGCCCCATTCTATTGAGGAAGTGGTATGTGTTTTTGTAAAAACTGTGATACACATGGTTTTTAGCCAAGGAGCCAGACTCTGAGAAAGTTTTTGGAATAATTTACTTCTGTTGAACTGATTTGTGCTGTGGGAGTGTGATATAAATATACCCTTATTGCATCTTCCCGAAAGGCCTGGATGGGTCTTAATAAAAGCAACTGGAGACATCTCAGGGAATCTCTGAAAAGAATATTGATACAGTGAATGCTACTGATGAAAATGCTGTGTTATCTTGTCTGTTTCGAGTGATGAAGGTAGGATGTAAGTTTGAATTTTGGGGTGATGAATAGATTATAAATCAAATAGGGGGTGTGTGACTTCAAAACACTCTGTGTGGTTACAAATGTCATAGCAGTAAGCCGGAAACATAACTCTTTCCTTAAAGCCTGGTGATGAGGCTGTCTAGGGCCTTTCTTCATTGTGTTTCAGCTAAAAAAAAAAAAAAAAATTAGTATGTGTAATGACAAGGTTCTAATCCTGTAGGCAGGATCTTGCAGGTATTTTGAATTCAGAAAGGGTGAAGCACCTTGCCCCGTGACTCATGTGGAAACATCATTTGGATCCATGCTTTACCAAGTGATCTATTATCTTGGAGCCATTTACAACTGTGGAGATTAGAGAAAAGACCCAATGGGCTGATTAGTGAATAACTGACTTCTAGGAGGAGCAGTTTAGATCTTATTTTACCACCCACAGGGAGCATGCCGGCTATACTTGAGTTTTATCCACATTTAGCTATTTATCCAAGGGACACAAATGGCAAAGACATTCTATACAGTCCCAAAGAAGTGTGAGGAGAAGCAGCTTATGAAGAGGTGGAAAAGAACAGGATTGTGTAGCCTTATTCTTCTGAAGATGAAGGATATAAAATCACTTGTTATCAAGGGAGCCAAGAATAAGACACATGGGCCCAGTATCTTCCTAAATCACTTATTGTTTGATGGCTTTTCTTGGTTAATTGTGCTGCTTCTTGGTTAATTGTGTTGTATTCTGTTAGCTTGAGGTAAAGGCCAACAAAGGGATAAAGCTGGGCTCCTACTGAGCGCAGGTGACACACAGCCTTTGATTAGTGTCTGCAGCAGTAGTTTAAGTGTTTATCACTATTTCCGACTTGCTTTCTCAATTCATAATTTACATGAGAATGGCTAAGAGATGCACACCTGGTGGGTCCCTCCGCTGTCCACTTGGTGCTCATGCAAGCTTGGTTTCAGTAAATTCTTTAAGTGCTTCTTCCACCCTCCCTGCCTCTGACACTCTACTA
>PVIR01008843.1:0-55608 GCA_004026965.1 Petromus typicus | reverse complement strand
AAGGTGAAAGGGGACAATGTTGAGATTGTAACAAAAAAGTAAGGAAACAAATTTTATATATATGGGGGGGTGGTAGGGTGGGTGGGGCTATGGGAAAAAATGAGAATTAAGTTGTGTCTTATACTGGTACAAATTCCCATTATGGAGTGCAATCATGATGTGTATATTTAATGTACCAATAAAGATAATTTAAAAAAAAGTTTTTAATTGGAACTTACATATTTTTTAAAACTAAAATAAAACAAACAGTGTTAGAGCTTAATAGATAAAATAGATACGGGATAGCATAAAATAGAGAAAAGAGACAGGGTCAGACTTTAAGGACTATGTCAAGACTATTTTATTATTTTAGACATAATGCTAAAGATAAAAGATTAGTCATGAGTTTTACCAATGGAATACTATAATCTTTTTGTACTTTAAAAATACATTAGTATAAAGTAAATTTGAATTCACATGGGAGGCTATTCAAATAAAGCCAAAAAATCATTATCTTTTGTACTCCATGGAGTGGCAACTAAGACATAAACAAATGGACACATCCAAGAGTTGTCTTTAGCAATCAATTGACTGATGGCTAGGCAGGCTGTAAAAACAAACTGTATCCTCATTTTAACATTTCTATTTCTGGCTTTTGCATCTCCTGGTGTGTTACCAACCAAATAATGAGACATGACACTTTTGCAGGGTCATGAGAACAAAGTTTTATTTTTCTATTTTTTTTCTACTTCACTAAGACTGTTTCTATCCTTTTCTGGGGTAATTATTACTGATCAGGATAAAAAATTTACCCTCCCTAATTATGTCTGGGTTGACCTGTAGGATGCAGTAATTGAAAGCCTAATTGAGCAGGTGATGGGAAAGTAGAGACACTGTTATAGTCTGTCATCAACTCTCTGGAAGTAAGGGGGATTATCTAGGCAATCAGCCTGGTAAGTTAGTTGAAAGATATTCAGAAAAAAATAGTAGTTTTTGAAGGAAAGGCTTCTGCTGCAAGTATTCACTATTCCCCTCTGGCTAAGCATCTTTTCACTGTGTCAGGCTATAGTACGGATTGTAGATATGAAGATTTTGGCCATAGTGATCACAGGATGGAATTCCTTCAAGTAAACGTCTCTCCTATCTTGGTACACACACACACACACACACACACACACACACACACACACGATTGTGTAGTTCTGTTTTTTTGGAGAACCTTGACTGGCTCCAAGTCTCTTTCCCTGAGTTCTATCCAAGACAGATTCTCCTTGTCATATGTTGGACTTTCACCACAGCTCGTCTGTCATAAGTTTAAAAATGGTGTGAGTTGAAGCTGTATTTTAAAATTGAATTTATTGGTACATTTTAGGAATACATTTTGATTACATTCATCACTGAGAATTTGTACCTGTACATGATGTATCTTGATTTTCATTTTTTCCCATTGTCCTTACCTCCCTTCAACTTTCATATGCCCTGGTATACAAAAGCTTTGTTTCCATTTTTTTGCTTTTATGTACTTGATTTTCTAAACATCATGGCTTAGCGAACAGTACTTTGGCATGGGTCAGTATTTGTTTGGGTGATCCTGAGGCAGACTAGGCACTGCCTAACTTTTTGATGGAGTACCATAATGTAGACAGTTCAGGAAAAGATTAAAATTCAGAATTCTAGCTCCAGATTCTACTGAGTGGGTATTGCTTTGATATCCTGGTTGGATCAAGCACTCTTAAGTTTAATCATAATAAACTCAGAATCATTTACAGTTTTAAAATTCTAATTACACCTTTGATATAGTGATAATGTCTTCTCTGACTTGTAGAATTTCTTTCCTATTCAATTGTCATTCTTTACTATTTCAAAGTTCATAGACTTTTATATCATCATTCCCTGCTCTTTATCAGCTGCCTTGTCCTTATTAGTACTTCACACAAAAATTCCTTATCTGAACCTAACATAACACAAAACCCTACAAGTATTCTTGCCTCCATTCATGTAGCAAGAACTTGAGAAAAGGACCAGGAAGACCAGTGACTCACCTCAAGGTAAATTCAGGGCTAAAAGGGTCATATAGGCTCTTCCCACTTCTCACACATCCATGATTACATTCTTTAAATTGATAGTTCATATTTTATGTTTCCTCTTCTAATATCTACCATCTTCTTTGCATCCTCTTTACTTAATTGTCTTGCTTCCAACTTTAGAGAGAAAAGGGAAATAATCATAAAATAATTCCCACAGGCCACTGTCCTTAAGTGGGCTGATGAATCCAATTCTGGGCTGCTGAGTGTGTTGGCTAAAGTGGCTCATCTCTGTGTACAGTGCTAAATAGGTGTCCTTGCCTCAGGAGTGATCTCTTGTGGAAGTGCTTGGAGACTACACTGAACTACGTGTAGTGGTAGTACCGCTGAACAGTGGTAGTGGAGACTACCACTGAAAAATGGCTGCTGTCCAGTGACTCACTTATATGAATGATCAATTACTTTTCTCAGATCCTCATGTTATTACAGAGGGTGCTCAGTGGGTCAGTCACTTGCATGAGAATCCCTGGAATCTCCGCTTCAGGGAAACCTGATCTAGGAAACACAGTTTAGTGTCAACAAATACCAGCGTCTGTGCCCAGAAGACTGTCGCTTTCATACTGGTACTAGAAAGCAACTGCTCCTATTTTTATCTCCTGTCTAGAGACAGTCATGATAATTGTTCCAGCTTTTACCCTTTTGCAGACTTGGAAATGCGTTTCTTATTCTCCTTTCTTTATCTTGAATTATTAATATATTCTTGCACTTCACCATTGTCATTAATATTCAGGCATCCTTCCATTGCTCCCATATTGTGAAATTATTTTCTATACCACATATCTCCCATTCATCATTGGTCTTTTCATTTTCTTCTCTTTTCAGTACTTAAAACAGTCACCTGTTTCTTATGTCTCCAATGCTTCTTTTCTATTGAATTTTGTCCAAACATGGCTTTTTTTTCACCAAAACTGCTCAACTTCACTATTGATCTTCAGTTCCTAAACCTTGTGGTTAGTGGTTAATGGTATGTAATCTATGTGCAGCATTGGAGAGCTGAGACTTGACTTTTCTTTGATTGCATTAAAAAATTAATCTGGGTTACATTTGGTGGATTTTTCATGTACTCTTGAATTACTCCACTTTGGCTTCTTTTGTTGTTTCTTCTTGTTCAAAATCTCTTAATGCTGTAGATCTTACAGCTCAGTCTTCATTTCTTGTCTTTCTTTTTATGCTCACCCCCTTAAAGAGCACTATGGTAAGGGCCACCAAAGTTACCTTGCCGTTCGTGTCTCTGTCCAGAACTCCTGATGTTTCTTTTCCTCTCCCTCATGGATCTGTGTTCTGTGTCCATTTAAATATCCTCCCAGTTCTCAAAGGTTGATTCCCATCAACAGAGCAGCTCCAAGTATAATTAAGCCCACTGTCACTCATACTGCATGTCCGCTGTATGGACTACACGGGCCAGTGTTTCCCACCCCTATGACTGCATGATGTGAGCCCATGGATGGTCTATGTGCAGAGCATTGCTGTACCTGTGCCAGGTGGAATCACGGAGGAACTGCTAGCTGCTCTTCCAATCATCTGCCAGCTAGTTGTGGAGCTTTGCTTGTACTTCACTGGTCAAAATATGTCATGTGACCAAACACTCAAATATATGTATTCACTCAAACAGAAATAAAGCATTCAATGAGCAGTTTTTAATGTAGCTATGTTCCATAAATGAGCAAAAGTATCATATAGACTTTTAAGTTTAATAAGCAAGATTGAATTTTTACATGGAAAAAATTGTTCAGATGTGACCATTAGGTACATATAATTAATAATCTAACACATGTTAAAGCACCTGATGTTCTTATAATATGATCAGAATTTAATGAGAAATTAATGATGTAAACTTTTAAATTATGGTTGGACATTAAGAATTAATCTAATAACTTCATTTTCAATTAAGCCCATATAATAAAATAATACATAGGTTGTACATGCTAAATGCATTGTAGGCAGCCTAAACTATGAATTAGGACTTGATTACTTTAAAACTTTACTAAATTCTGAAATCGTGGCCAAACATATTCAGAGCAATAATCATAATGGTTAGTGTTCATCCAATGGCTACACCGAGCACACAAGAAAACAAACATCCAAAATAGGATTGTGTAAGGCTAGTAGGATTTCATTATGAAAAATAAATGAATTTCTGAATAAAAATGAACTAAATGCTTTATAAAGCAGAAGAAAGAGAGAAAAAAGTATAAACCAAAACACAGGTAAAAATTGCTATTCATTTTCTCATTCTTCATGCTCTGAATCACAGATTTCATTGTTCCAAGTTTTCTTTCTTCTCTTCTTGCTTTTTTTCACCAACTTCAATAATTTAAAAACCGCAATAACATATAAAAAAACTTAAAATACTTCTGAGAGCCATATTGTCACCCAATAGCTCTTCATCTATTAAATCCTCCTGAGAAACAGCTGATCCCAGAAATCATATAAAGATAGCATCTGTGTTTAGCTGTTTGTTTAACTATAAACAATACACACCAAAACAAAGAGTAGAACAGTAGAATAACACAAATTCTCTTCATTCAGCAATGGCTCAGCCCTGAGTGTTGCTTTCAAAATCCAGACATGAAAAGCAGTAGGAGAAAGAGAAGGGCTGCACAGTTATGCTGAGTCTGAGCTTCAAAATAAATTATCTAAAGTTCCCACCATTATCCATGTAATGTGCAGAATGTGTTAAGTTATATGGCTGCAGCCAGGTGGAAGAAAATTCAGGAAGTTTCTTAGTTTTAATGTTCCTGCAAAGAACAAGACAAAGGCACACTTGTAATTTGCTTCTGTGTAATCAGATGTTACTCCCAAGAATTTTGTGTTTTGTTATATCACATAAATTATATATATTTTTTGAGGCAGGATTTCACTATCTAGTTCAAACTGGCTTTGAACTCACTATGTTTCTCAGGCTGATCTTAAACTTTGATGAATCTGCCTGCCTCAGCATCCTTCTGAGTGCTAGGATTACAGGCATGCACCTTCACACCCTGTGATCATAATTACTACAGTGTGAAGCAGAATAATGACAATATTGTTCTGCTAAAGGCTATAGCATATGAAGGACAATCAGTGGTCATTTAAAACTATTTGAACGATTTAAAAAGTGATCATACTTGTGCTAATAAATTGAACACCAATAATTTTATATATCAATACATTCTGTAGAAATCCAAAAGCTAACACAAATTTCAGTTTTAATATCAAAATAAAATATTCTAATGTAAAAGTGTAATATATTATAAAGTTCTTTAGAGATATAAAAATAGTATTTGAATAAATTTAATATCCTAATATAGATATGATCAAATATCAATATTTGAATATTGATGTTGAAGAAGGAAGAAGAAAATTAAAAAATAAAGGCATCATAAATCTAGAATAAGAAATGTAAGGAAAAGAAAAATGAGTGCAAAAAATGTAGTCCTAAGTGACCACCAAATGCTATAGTAGAAGCAAAGGAAAGAGACCAAAATGAATAATAGAATTCGAGAATAGAAAGAAAAACATTTCATTTATAAGTATTAAGTGTTTGGAAATTACTTGATTTTAGTTCAATATATGTATTTTAACTTTAACATGTTCTTTAACCAAGAGTAAAATTTCGAATACAACTATTGATCCCAAGATAAAAATAAAAAGCATCTGTTGATTAAATAATTTATATGTTTGTTTAAAAATGTCTTTCATTTTTTGACCATATGCTTCTTCAGACCCCCGCACTTATAAAATAATGTTATTTGCAGCCCCAAAGCTGAACAGGAGAGACAGCAGCAGCACAGTTTCTGGGGAGCCATGAGAAGTTTGTTCTATGAGGTAATCAAAAGAAGAATTTGCACAGATTTTATATAAAACTGATTTTAAAAATCATTTGTTCAATATCCCAAAATGTGGGATGGGACAATAAAAATGCATGGGAAAAGGCAACTTTTAAGTCTTTCTTTTCAAAATGTCAAGCCTTGTCACTGCTGAATAAATTCGCTTTTACCTGATATAAGGGCCTGGATTCTTACATATCTAAAGAGGATTACTGACAACCCAACATGGCCTTTCCTCTCTCTGTATCGCATCCCTCTGCTGCCCTCATCTGGTCAACTGGGAGTCGGTCTCGCTGATGAGATTCGCCCTGGGATGGGCAGACTGAATACTTTGTGTGTCCAGCAGTTCTGGAACTTTTCAATATCCACCATTCAGGCCACATATTCTAAAATGACTTAAAATGGTAGATTTTTTATTGGTCTGTGAACGAAAAATATTCATAGACAAATGAACTTGGCCGAAATCAAATTGGACCAAATAATTTCTGCCTTTTTATTGGAAATCGAGAATCTGAAACTGTCAGTGGTGTCACAGTGGAGAGAATTCAGTTCAGCTGCTTTTATCTTTTGATATAAAAAGTGGCAACATTGCACAGATCAGGATCCATGGTACATTGTTATTTTCAAATTAATTTTACATGGACACAATTGTCACGAGTAGCTTAGTATGCAGAACAGATCTTGATTTATTATGTTTCTCCTGACATTTTGACATGAAACTTCCTTTTGAATGAAATGAATATCAATTACATCTTATTTCAGAGACACATGACATAGTTTCCCAACTTGCTGTACTTTTCTTTACTTGAATACTGATTGAGTATATTGAATGAAAAACATAACACTTTATTCTACATCTTTGAAACAATGAAAATGAGAAATTTATGTTTCTGTTTTAAAATGGGTGTTCCAATTTCCCTGGAAATGTCTCAGAAAATTACTTATTAAAATGCAGAATACTAGAGAATAAAATGAGAACTATTTATGTTAGTATCATGTACAGTTTGGAGTCTTAGACTTCATTAAAATACTAGTTGGAATAGGTCATATTGTTTTGCCTAGATTGTTAGGGAATTTTTCATGCTTTAAAACAAGCATCTATTTTAGTTTATGATTCTAAGAATCATCATACTATCATTAATTTCTTCATTATCCTCAATTACATACTTTGCTAAAGGCAGCAAAAGTTTCCAATACTTTCAACTTTAATATTATCTATGGTAGTATTTGAGGTCTGATTTACTTTTCTAGCTTTAACTTTAATATGTTGCAATATTTTCTACCAAAATTTTTTCAAGGATTAAAAAATGAACTTTGAGTTCCTACAAATCAATGGAATACAATATATTTTCCTAATTCACCCAAATAATTATCTGTCTTCAAATACAGAAAATTAAAAAAAAAATTAAAAACCCCTAAATCAGAGTTGCAATCTAAAGTTGTAACACCATAGAAAATGTTGAATTTGGCATAAAACTGAGGGAAAGATGTGGTAAAAATCTCTTGAGCTGTGTGAGTGTGGGAAGGATGGAAGCTGAGAATAAGGAAAAGTAAATATACTTGGTTTGACAGTTGGAAAAGGGAAAGAATTAGGTGATGGAGGCTTTCTCATCATACAGAAAACCTGTGTGGCCAGGATGGGGAGCCTAGGAGCTGTGAGGGAAACGGGTGACAGTGTTAAAATAAACAAGCTACTGTGGAGAAGGACAAGTACAATCCCTGTGGAGATCAGTTTGGAGATTCCTCAAAAAACCTAGGATTGGAGGTCCCATTTGACCCAGGCATCACTCTGCTAGGTATATACACAAAAGAATTAAAAGACTCATATCACAGTGACATATGTGCACCCATGTTCATAGCAGCTCAGTTTGTGATTGCTGAATCTTGGAAACAACCCAAATGTCCATCAACTGGAGACTGGATAAAAAACCTGTGGTTATTATACAGAATGGAGTATTACTCTGCCATAAAAAATGATAAGTTTGAATAATTTATACTTAAATGGACATACCTTGAGGATATCCTCATAAGTGAAATAAATAAGTCACAGATAGGTACACATCACATCTTTTCTCTGGTATGAGAAAATAAAGATGTAAATGAGTTCTAGAATTGTATGATATATATTGTGAAATAGAAAATACTCAAAGAGAAATAGGGTGAAGGGGGAAAATAATGAGATTAGAACAAAAAAGAAAAGAAATATAGTTTATGTATATAGGGGGATGGTAGAGTGGGTAAGGCTATGGGAAAAAATTAGAACTAAGCTGTGTCTTATACTGGTACAAATCCCTGTTGTGGAGTGCAATCATGATGTGTATATGTAATGTACCAATAAAGATTTCAATTAAAAAAATAAACAAGCTACAGTAAAAGAAACAGTGTGGATGAAGCAGGTTAAAGGAGAAGGCAAGGAGAGGAAGTGGAGGAAAATTCAAGGTAAAGATTAGGATGAGCTCTGAATAAACATTCTCATGTATGCTGTTAATAAGGCAGAAATGACACAGTGGAAGCGATGGTGAAAGAAAGCAGCTCAGCCTGTGTGAGTCAGGATATGGAAAGAGATGGACAGATCTAAGGAAAGGAATAAACATTTCTAGGTCATTCTCCCCATGACCCACCTCTAACCATGCCCTACCTCCTACACCACAGCCAGCTGCTAGTCCATGAGTGAATCTACTCATAAATGTAGTGCTTGCATAATTGAATCAGTTTCCAAACAACTGAGACTTTGAAGGAACTTCTTAAATCCAAACCGTAATAATCTCTTCCTGTTGCCTAAAACTCGGGCCCATTTCATTATGAAAATTCCACTTATCAACCCCTGAGAGCTGAAAAGTATTAACAGATTCAAACTGCTGAAAAGTCCAAGTTGAAAGTCTTCTATGAGACTCAAAGCAAAGCCTTAGCTTTGAAACTGAAAGAGAAACTGAAATGCTACCAGAATTCAGTGGCACACAATAAACATTCCTGTTCCAAAAAAGTGAGAAATAAGAGATAGAAAGGATTAGGAACGAAACAAGACCAAATCCCCACTGGGTAAATATTAAATTCTGTAGCTTTCTGTGCAGCATCTGGGAAGTTTGTGACTGAGATGCGAGCTCCAAGGCCCCAGGCGACCTTGCCTCTATGACTTTGCTGTTTCTAGTACACTTTCCCTTCTGGGCCAACTGTTCATTCCCCCTTCCCCCAGGTTGATGTCTCACGTTCCTGGAATATCTCTTCCAGGGGTCTCTCTTGCAGTCTTATTTCATTCTCGTAGCTTCATGTACTGTTCTCTCAAGAACACACTACTTGGTTTCTTAAGCTTTCTTTTAAAATCAGGGTAGACACTTTCCTGACCACACAGATCTTGTGTTCTGCATATCTGGGAAAAAAAAAAAAAAAAAAAGCAACTACACACAGACAGTGCCAATGTCTCCTCCCACTCCGGCTCTCAGGGTGGATTCCCAGCGGCTGATGTGTGCTGTAGTGGTTTCTGTGTCCCTGGATGCCTGAGCACCATGATACAGGTGCTGACAGTGAGCTCCACACACAGTCCATTGGCTGCCTTTTCAACTCACAATTTTGTACATTCTCATTGTAAGCCTGTAATGTTTTGGAACCTGGTCTGAGATGTCATCAATCTATCTTCCTTATTGGCCTGGTGAAAAATACTTACTGCTAATTTTTCAGCAACCATGCTGTCATGGCTTGTATCTAGAAGTTCCTTAAAGCCTCATGTACTTATAGGCAGGGCTTTTGGGATGTGACTGGATTTAGGGTGAGTGGCAATGGATTAAGAGTGTGAGAAAACTAAATTACTCTACTGATTGGAGTAGGAGAGTCCTGGATATGGACAATTGAAGGCCAACCTGGAGGGAGTGACACCATCTAGTAGGCTTATGTCTTGGATGAGATAAAAGGAAAGAGAAGCTCACTGCTGTCACCTGCTGCTTCCTGTGTGACCGGCCTTTGTTTCTCCTCTGTAAAACCTTGTGTAATGCTGCTCTGCCTCAGAGCCAGCTGACAATGGACTGAAACCTCTAGAAATTATGGGCTGAAATAAACCTCTCTTTCTTTAATGTTGGGGTATTGGTTATTTTGTCCCAGTGACCAGAAAGTATCTAAGACAAATTTTAATATCAGAGAAATGATTTGCAAGTGTAATTCATCCCCCAAACACGCTTGTAATCCAAAGCCCTTGTATAGCAAAATGAATTTACCTATAAGAAGTAATGGAAACCCAGATGATTTAGTCCACACCCAAAAAGTATGTATATGAAATACACCCGTAAAGTATGTATATAAAATAATGATGATACCACCATATAAAATATAAATATAAACAATCAACTTGTACTTATCTTTGAAACTCTTCAAGGCTGATGTGAGTGATCATTTAGAACCTGGAATAAGGCAGGACCAGAAAAGAGGTCCCTTGCTGTACGTTATAGTTAAAATGTCAGAAACACAGAATGAGGAAAGAATATTGAAAAGTGAGGGAGAGAGAAATGCTAAGTCATTGGTGGAGGTAAGCCAACAGAATAACTCCAGACTTGTCTGCATAACTTCTAAAGACCAAGAGCCACAAGGAATGGCATCCTTCAAGCACCAAAAAATAACAAAAACTAAAAGACTAGGCTATTATATCCAGATATGGTCTCTTTCAAAAATCCAAGAAAAAAGTTTTCTAAGGTACATGAACTAAATAAAACATAAACATTAAACCAGCATTGTAGAAGACATCTAAAGAAGTTTTACACCCAGTAGAGGAAGAGTAGCTAAATTATTAAGGATCAGCCAGTGTGGCGGAACACCACTGTAATCTCAGCCCTCTGAGAGATTGAGGCAGGAAGACGCACAAAGCCCAGCTTGGACAGCTGAAATACTTAGGGAAACCCCATTTTAATAAAAAAATTTAAAAGGGATAATTTACTATATCATATCTCTATCTACCTATTTACCTATCTATCTATATTCATATTTCACTGTTGTGAAGGTCATGGCTTCAATGTATAGTACTGTAAGAAAAAAAAGTTTTTGAAAATTAAAAAAGAACCAAATTTTAGAAAAGCAACAAATGCATGACAAGGATGAATATGTGTCTATTGTATAATAACTGCATGTAAATGGCATTAGTGCTACAATTAAAATACACAGACTGAAAACTGGATTAAAAAAGAACAACTAACACTTTACTTTATGTAAGAAATACACTGTACTGGCAGTTAAATATATATTATAAAAATTAAACAATTGAAAACAATGTTCAATACAAATGCAACCTGAATGCCAACAGAATAGGTCTACTTACAAAAATTAGTTACATGATGAAAGTCACTACTTATTAAAGTGAACAGTTTGCCAAAAATAAGACAACTGTAGATATGTATACACTGAACATCAGTGTGTCCAACTTCATAAAACAAAATCTGCAAAGTACAAAGAGGCTCATGTATCACAATCCAGTAATAGTGACTTCATTGCTTTACTTTCCCCTAAAAATAGGTTATGCAGATAAAAATCAACAAAGAAACATCAGAGTTAAACCATGCCATGGATGAAATGGATTTTTGAGATATCTACAAAATATTCCATTCAACTACAAAATACATCATTATTTTGAGGGACTCATAGAATGTTCTTCAAAACATATCATATTTTAGTCCATAACTGAAGTCTTGAGAGATAATTGAAATAATATATTTCATTCTCAAAATCATAATGGATAAAAATTAAAAAATTAACATCAGGAGAAATTACCAAAAGTATGCAAACACAAGGTGACTGGATAATTTAGTTTGAATAATCCCTGTGTCATTGAATATGTCAAGGGGATTTAAAATTTCCTATAGTAAAATGAAAATTGGAGCACAGCCATCATTGTCTCTGGGGTACAGCAAAGCCAGTCCTAAGAAGAGAGTTCATACATGAAAATACCAGAGATCTCAGTAAATCTATTGATGTATTTCAAGATCTTAGGGGAAAACATCCAAAACTACCAAAGGAAAGGAATTACACAGATTGTTTCTGAATCAGTGCAATAGTGAGAAAAAAAAGCAATATGTAGGATCAATGCAGCAAACAGGATGCTTTTTGGAAAGATAAGAATGACTGACTGACCCATAGGGAAATGAATGTAAAGAAGGAAAGAACCAAGTCAATACAATTACAGATGCAAAACAGAATGTTACAACAGATACCACTGAAATCCAGAAGATCATGAAGGAGTGTTTTAAAAACCTGACTTAATGGTAGAATCTAGAAGAAATGAATGAAATTCTAATTACATAGACCCAAAGTGAACCAGGAGGACATAAAAACTCTAAATAGGTCAATTACAAGAAGTAAGATTGAAGCACGAATAAAAACTGTCTCCAAATTTTAAAAAAAAGAGTCTAGGACTAGATAACTTCATTGATAAAGTTTATCTGAATTTTACAGAACTAATTGAAAGGGAGGGAACATCTTTAAGCTCATTCTCCAAGAAATGATACCAAAACATTACTCTCATACCAGACAAGCACAGAACATCAATAATAAAAGAAAACTATAGGCTTCAACAAACATACGTGCAAAAATACTTAATAAAATACTTTTAAGGTTAAATTGAACAACACATTAAAATATGACACACCAGAAAGTGTTTTCATTTCAAGGATGTGAGGAAAGATAAATGTATATAAATTAATAAACATTATACACCACATAAATAGAGCCAAATATAATAATCTCATAGTCATTTCAATTGAAACAAAAAAAATTGCTTTAGAAAATTCGATAACTCTACATGATAAAAAGTCTTGAAGAATCAAGGCAGTAGAGGACTGTATGCCAATATTGTAAAGGCCATGTATGACTAATATTCTATGTCATAATCACATCACTTTAAACAAGTAAAAGTGACAGCAGGTCAAAAAATTAGCCAAGAATGTTCAGACTTACATCACTAGTCAATATAGAATTTGAGATTTTAGCTAGGTTAATGAGGAGAGATAAGTAAAATTAAAATGGTTACCCCCACATAGAGAGGAGTAAAATCATTCTTCCTTATAGATTATATGATCCTAGACCCAGAATAACCTAAAGCTCCCCCAAAAGACTTTAGGACTGATAAAAAGTCCAGTAGATTCATAGGTACAAAATCAACAGGTACATCAATAATTTTTCTATAAACTAATAAAAAAACTAGCTGAGAAAGAAATTGGGAATTCAATTTCAAGCATAATGGCTTTAAGAATATCTCGAAAATCTCCAGAATAAAGAAGATGAAAACTAAAGAACAAGGAAGATGGAAATGGAAGAAGATAGTGAAAAGATGAAGAACTGCCATGTTTATTAAGTGGCAGAATGAGCAATGTTAAAATGGTTGTATTACCAAAGTTTATCTACAGATTGAATGTGGCCTCATACTTCCACTAATGTTTTCCAGAGAACTATAAAATCTAATCTTAAGTCCATACCAGAGTAGAAAAGGCCCAGCCAATAATCATAACAAACAACTATAAATATGCCATATTTAATGGCCTACCTGTTTAATGGCTGTTAAGAATTGCAACTGCCACTTCTACTCTCGGCCCACATTCGGATTTAGGATGCAGGAACCAATGTGGCAGTATGTTGTCAGTGTGGTGGCTTTTCCTACAGTATAATATTGTAGATTTTACCATACAGTACTGTAGTATTATTTTATTTTTTGATTTTCTGAGACAGAGTCTCACTTTGTAATTCAGGCTGGCCATGAACTCACTAGTAGGATAGCCTAGCCTCAAACCCAATGCAATCTTCCTGCCTCAGCCTCTTGAGGGCTGGGATTGTAGGCTTCAGCCACTACACTTGGCTAGTACAACAATTTTATGCTCTGTTATACATTATAATACGAAGGTAAGAATTATACAAATTAAAGCAAAGTCTTCAAAGTGGAGTTTCCTGTGACCATTCGTTTGTTCTGAGCATTGTAATGTACATACAATATACAATTCCTCATAGAGAAACCAATTCATTTAACAATATAATAACAGAAATGATACTTGATTCTTAAGCAAGAAATGTCTGTAAACTCATCTGCTTCTTGACAAGAGAACCAAAAATATACATTTAAGAAACGACAATTTATTTTAAAAATAGTTCCAGGAAAGCTGGAAATCAATTCAGAATGTATGCAATCCTAATCGAGGTGTAAGATCTAAAAATATTGAAACTGTTACAAGAAAACAAAAGGCAATATGTGAAACTATGAGCACAAGAAAAGACTTCCCGAACAGGGCTACCAAAACAAGGACAAAATAGAGAATCTGTAAGTGGAATTATGAGTTAAAATATTCCCCTCGGCAAGGCAAACGAGTAGCACAGTGAAGAGACAGTTTACAGATTGGGAGTGAATCTTTCTCAGTAATTATTCTGACCACGAATAAAGATCTATAATATATTATAAAAGCTTAAAATACTTCAGATCAAAACATCAAATGACCCAATCAACAAATGAACAAGCACTTCTTAGAGCAAAATGCACAAACGGTACACAAAATATGAAACAAAAACACTCCATATTTTTAGTCATCAGAAAAAATGCAAGTAAAAAGATTTTGAATATTTCCAAAGCAAAGAAATGACAAAGGTCTGTAATGCTGAATATTGCAATTTTTCTAGTCTGATCCTCACACATTGTCATTATGTGCTAAAGCATTACGTTGTATTCCAAAATGGGTAGCTTTCTTATCAGTGAATGAACAATAAAAATATATTTTTAGATGGAAAGTTAAAGTAAAATTTCATTTTCTGGAAAATCAAAGGAATTCTAAACTTGGAACTCAAAAGAAAAAGGGAAACAAAACAAAATAAAACTTATTCTAGGAATAAATTGAGAACAACATTACACCATCAAAGCCTGCCGATTTTCTTTAAATATGCATATTCTTGTCACATTAACTTCTCTAATATAGTTAGAATTATCTTTAGACTATAATGGAAGCACTGCAACAGGGTGAAATCATTTGACACATTTCACTACGAAGGTGGTATTTTTGCTGCTTGTCTCTGGGTTGGGCAGATTTTGTGAAGCCTTTGACCTATAGAGCAGAGTACAAATAATGCCGTATTATTTGCAAATGAGAACATATCTTGCATCCACCCAGTGCTTGTTGGGGAGTGTCACCTCAAGAAAGCTCTGTTAGCCCGTAAGTAACTTGGATTACAAGTTTTCCCTCAGCTAGGGAATCCGGTCCCCACATGGTGGAGCCGTTGTATGTCGTTGCTCTGAGTCATGGCTGCCGGACCTTCATGTTGGCCAGTTGTTCTGGTTTCTGCATGAGGTCGGTTCTCAGCTCAGAGCCACCTCAGCCTTGTAATCTTCCACGCTGAGACCCCAGAGAGCATTGACCAGCAATAACGTCTTTTGTACTCGGTGAAAAGTTATGAGCTTCACAAAAGGCTCTTTGTTCAGCTCTGTGGTGTTGAACAGCTGTGTGATGAAACACAGATGAAATTCCTAGGATCTGAAATCACTACTTAAATGATCTCCTCCACACACGTCGGGCCCCTGAGATCAATTTGCTGAGATCAGTTACATTTGAAAATGGCAAATCCGATCACATTTCATCCTGCTTAAAACTTTGTATTGGACGCCACATCTCATGGCGAGATAAAGAAACACTTATTCTGCTTTGTACAACTTCCTTTCTTTCTGTACATGCTTAATCTGAACATTCGAATTCAAATTCACCTTATTGCGGTTTATAAAATAACTATTTATGTTATACCATTTTCTACAGTTATTGTTGTGCATGAATTTGTGAGTTTATGTTATAAATTGTGTTACCTCTTAAGCTATCAGTTTCTTAAGATAACGAGATCTGGTTTTGATCATGATTTTACTTTATCTTTTCTATTAAACAAATGTGTTCAGAAAATATTTCTTAGTGTTGATGTTTTGAAGGAGAAAAGCTCAGAGAAAGTCTGGAGTGACATTATAATCATTTGGTACCGCTTATAGAAAGAAAATCTAAAATGCTAGAGACAAAGGTGATAGAAAAAACAAAAGACATACAGTCTTAAAAGAGAATATACTAATTAATTCTTTTGCACATGTACAGGGCCACATCCATATTTGAGATGAGGGTAGCATACTGAGGGAATTCATTTAGAAGACTAAGATAGGGCTACATAAACTGATCAATAAAAGTATAATTCCATAGCACACATGTGAAAAATAAGGGGAAATACTATATGACAAAAATGGTACATGAGAAAATGTAATAAGGAACTTCTAATTTTCAGACAAGGGAGATTTTGACAGCTGCTACAAACTAATAAGAATTCAAAACAAGAACAATTTTGATACTGTCATTTATGTGTCTATCACAATTATAACCACATAAAAAGCATGTATAGCATAATAAAATACTTAAACTTGCCAAGTGGAATGAAACGGGCATGCCAATTAAAACATTAACTACTTCTTATGAATTTTTCTTTTCTTCTGTGTATTAATGATAAACTTGATTTGAAGGACAAACTATGAGATCTATGGGACAAAATCTAGTTCTCAGTTATGCTTAGATCATTCTTATTAGAATAACAGAGAATAAGAGTTTTGAACCTAAGATGCTGTGTAGTTAAGACCTATTCCTTCTTTGACTGAGAACTAATTCACAACATAACATAGAAATTTAAGAAATTGGTAGAATTTTCCATGTAAGTTTATTTAACATCATTAACTCAAGATAGGTATATACATAACATTTTAATTATAAAGTGGATATGCCTTTGATACAATCTATTTTAAACAATAATAAATTAAAATAGAGAAAATAATGAAAACATGAAAGACTCATATTGAAGGATACAATACACTTCTTTTACAAGGAAAAAGGCATTTGTAGTGTGACAAAATGTCAACCAGTTTCTCAAGAAACAAAAATTCCCCTGGCATTAGGCTAACTCATGCTGCTTACCAACATGTAGACTTCTATAATGTCCTTGGCAAATATGCATAGGCAGAATCCAGGCCAGTGACCATTTATTCAGGTGCAACTTCTTATCAATGTAACACATATTACCTATTGTTGTCAAACCAGTTTATTGTGTAGCTCTAAGCCTTATAAAACAAGGCAGGTTGACCAAACCATATTAAACTAATCAGGGAAGATGTGTGACAAATGTAATGTCAGTTAGAATTTTATTTTCAGTTAACATGCCTGATATCTCTATGGTCATTTATGTAAATATGTATACTTGTATCACATAAATACTTGTATACATAAGTACTTGTATACTTGTTTCCCCTGTAAGTAAAAGTACACAACCAATTTGTCAGCTGATTCCTTCATATTCATTGGTACAAAAGATGAAAAATCCTCTATGAATGAACTGCGGTGATAGAATAGAGGTACTTCTGGATAACACATTAATGCAGAAGACAGAAAATGAACATATGTGTGACTTACAGAGAAATTAATGAACTAAGAGTGGTATTCTAAATTTGAAAGATAAGATACCAGAGCTCCTTCAAAGAAAGAAATAAGTGTAATTTCTCCTTTTAGTTCATCTTCATTCTGGGATGGTGATGTTGATATTATTGCTGGTACAATTCTACTTCCATAATGACAGTTGAAGCAGCAACATTGGTAATAATAGTAATAGCTGTAGCAACAGTAGTAGTAGCTTTCACAGTCCCATATAGAGTTTTCTACTACTTGCAGTGGTAGAGATGGATGTAGTAATTATGCTAATTATTCTTCTTCCTCTTATCTTTATGACAGGGTTCAACTTCTACTGATCAGACCACACATTTATTAAAACTTGATGCAAATAAGTTGAATGGTGGATTATGTATGCTGTCGTGGGTTCAATGAATGGAACTTGCAAGAGAAAATTAGAGTTCTAATAAACTTTGAGGCAATCTTGACCCTGGGCCAAAGGAGGAAATATTTAAACTGACTAAGAGCTGTAGCACAAGAGGAACCATGTGTAAAGGCTGTGGCTAGAGGTGAGTGGAATCAGCTACTTCATGGAGGCAGGTCCAGGGGAATAATGGTATCTCTAACACTCTCACTCTGTCTGTCCTCAGAGAAAGTCAACGGGAAGCCAAAGGTCAGGGATATGCAGGGAGAGTCCATATAGAGCATCTGCATATGGCACAAAATAGGGCAGAGAAACTTAGAAAATTAACTCTGAAAGTCAAGATGGAAAGGCTGCATAGTGGACAACAAAAACAAGTGGTATTTATATTTATTATATGACATGAAGTTGTCTAATTTAAACACATTTCTTATAAGAACAATCTCATAAATTTGATTGCTAATATTACCATTTCATGTATAGGGACTGTGAGAAATCAATGGAGGAATAGAGAATAGTGTTAAAAGGAAAGGAAAATGAAAGCAATAGATTATATAGACAAGTTCAAATATAGCAGGTTACAGACTCAAGGTACTTTACTTTTCTATGTAGGAACAAAGTACATATTGGCTGACTGTTTTCCTCATCTTCCAACAAAGTACTTTAAAATAGAAGAATAACTACTAATGCTAGAAAACTGGCAACTTTTGTAGTAACGTATTTTCCAGAGCTATATGCACTAATGGTGGTATATAGCCCTGGGGGAAAAGTGAGCTTCTTCACTTGCCTTTGATCCTATGGATTTATTTTTCTCCCTTACTTTTGTATTTCTATTGGTTTGTGGTGCTCAGAAACACATTCAAGTGAAATGCAATTGTAACTTCAATTGTTACCTATCAGATATAATCTACTGAGAAACCAAGAGCAGAAGCAGTGACATTTACAAGAAAGAGCACTGACTGAGGGAGCAGTTGACCCAGGCCTCAAGTATGATCACTAACTAACTGTGGAGCTCAAGAATAATATTTTAATTTATAAATTTTTTTGTACCATGGGAATGAGAAAATAAGAATCAAAATATATCATGTACAAGTACAACTTCTCAATGAGGAATGTGATCATAAGTTCTAAATAAAATGTATGAGTTAAATCATTTTTTAAAAAAGAAAAAAATATTTTATTTTGACAGGAAAGTAAGAATCTTACCTCCACATTGTCTCCATGCTCAAAATGACTTATGCTTGAAACATTCATTAATTTATGCTTTTGAGAACATGAAACCTATTTTCCCATGGGAGCACCTTTTTTCTCCAAGGGAAGCCTGAAGTCTTATTTATTTAAGTTTTCTCTTTAGTTTCCTGAGTGTACTTTAGGTGTTTGTGGAAGTGCATTTTCTTCGCTGTACTTGGTGATGGTAAACACGTATCAAACTAACTCAAATGCAGTTGTCTTCAGAAGCATCCATAGCTGACAACCATTCTTACACAAAGACAGAATAAACTGTCTTTTAGCAATTTGGGATAAAAGTAGACTTAAAATAGTCATTAGTTAATAATTAAGGCACTTGTGGGGATATTTCAAGGTTCCTTAGCATTAGGTATAAACAAAAAATTAAATAGATTATATTCATTAAGAGTAGCAGTAAATATTTATAAGGTGCTTCTGAATGTACATTATGTTTTCTCCAATGTCAAAATTCAACGAAAAATGCCTACAATGTGTGTTCAGAATGATACTGATTACCAGATAGGTTAATAGATTTTATAAACACTCAGGAAATCAGAAAATATACAGCCAGTGTACAATAAGCCATAGATCTTTTCTATTTCCTCTCCCACGAGAGTCCCCATCTGTGAGCTAGCTTTGCTCTGAGTCACAAACAAAGATTATTTATCCAAGAGATCAAATGTTACTTTTGGTTGCGACTCTGGGGAAATGCAGAAGACAGATAGAAGCTTTGTGAGTACATCGATTTTCAAAATGTTGATCTGAATAATCCATGATATATTTAATTTCTTCAACCTTTGGAATATACACCCGGAGGTGATTAACTCAGGGGCTTTATTCTTTCAGTATGAACTGCCTTTCTTTTTGCCGTTAGCTTCTTTATAGTATTACAGAAAATACTCTAAAGGAAAGGTTTGAACTGTATACTTTAATCCCTACATTCAATCCTTACATTTATGGGATTTCGCTGACTTAAATTAATAGTAATAAAGTATTAGGTATATAGTATGAAGAGTTGTTCATTCTTAGTTCATGTTGTGAGATAATTTTTCTCCAAAATTTCTTAATGTAATGCCCATTTTCTGAGACAGTCTTCATCATCAAGTTCACTGTGTAGCTCAGGTTGATCTCATACTGGTGACGATCCTTTTGTTAGCAAAAAGAGACATTTCCTATCTCTCCACGGAAGTGATGCTTTCACTGTCTTGAATTTTATCAAAAGTTTATTTGTGGAATTTCTTTCCCAGTCAGTAGTTTGCGTTCTCATTGCTGAAATAGTGCTATTTGCATAACTCTTACTTTTAATAATATCCAACATCTCACTTTTTTCATGAATCATAGTCATTTTTATTTGTAAAAATTCACCACCAAATTCAAATCACATAGATTGTCTCCTCTTTTGTCTTTTAGGAGTTATATAGTATTGAATTTGTGTAGACTGTGTTGTATCTTGATTTAAATATTGTGAAGCGTAGAACATTTGTGTATAAACTAATGATTTTGTATATGAGTGTCTATATTCTGCTAGCACTTGTGGAACTGGTGAGCAAATTCTGATCCTTGGTCCACTGAATGGCCTTTATACCACTGCCAATGGTCACTTGATTATGTTTATTTGTCTTTCTGTGCTCTTGTCTCTTCCAGTGAGCCATTTACCTACTTTTTATCTAATACTACATTTCCTTGATGATTTTGTCTTTAGTGTAAGATCTGAATTGGGCCAGGGACTGTTGTCTAATTAGATTCTCCTTCAACACTGTGCTGGCTATTCTGCATCTTTTGCTTCTTCATATAAATTTGAGAATATTTTGTTTTATATCCATTTAATTATTTGCTGAGAGTAAGACTGGGACCATGTTGACTCTATCAACCAATCTGAGATGAAAAACGATCCTGACAATATGGAGTCTTTTTAATAGAAAAGCATATGATATCACTCAATTGAATAAAAACTTCTTTAATTTCTTTCATGATTTATAGTTTTCTCATGTATTTCTAGAATATTTTGTTAGATTTATATCAATGTAGTTTTCTAGTGCTTGTTAAATATATATGATTTTTTAGTGTTTCCATCTTTATAAGATGGATAGGTCCATAGATATATAGTCATAAGTGTCTGAAAATTGAAAATCATTTGTTGGTCTCCTTGATTTTTTCATTTTTCAAATCTATATTTTTATCAGATTTGCATTTCTTCCAGTACTTATTTATTATAATTTCTATGTCAAAAGCCAACATTTAAAGAAGTATGTTTAGAATATCCACATTAATTTTGTCCTTAGGGCAACATATCTTGTTAAAGGTAGAGTATTTAATAAAATATCACGTCTTCATGAAGTCAAGCTTTTAAAATAGAATTTACTTATGTATTTTATATAAGACATAGCAGTTTAGCACAAGCAATCTATGCTACTTAGTCAGCATGAGATATTTATCAAGTCCTTGTTGATAGGATCTGTATAAAACTAAATTACCATAAACAATTCAAAAATATAACATAGATATCAAAACTGAGACTTTGAAATATGGAGTGATTTTTACACAATCACTCAGAAATTTATGTGACAGAAAATAGCTGAACTCAATTTGACTACAAAACTTGCCTTGAGGAAATGAATAGGGTATCTTCATATAAATTTCAGGGTGAACTTTCATTCCCTATGGCCTATTCTTGGAGGTGCTGTGATTTACAAATATATTTGAAAAACACAAGGACATAAATGTAGTGAAGAAGAAGTAGAAAGTAGATATCATATTTATACACTTTGTTGTTTGTTTGAGAGTCACAAATGCTTGCTCCTAATATATCTGTCAACAATTCATGAAAATACTGACATCTATTAAAATGGATTTGGAGGGCTTGCGTTCATTTTGTACATTTGCTTAAACTCAAACAAAGGGTAGGAAGTTTAGGTAATAGGACCCTGAACATGTATCTAAGGCAAAAATTGGGACCCTAGAAATTTTCTCAGAGAATAAAGATATTCCTACTACTGCCAAATGAAAGAGGTACTGAGAAATTGACATACAACAATACAGTGAAGATGGCTGTAATGACATTCCATTGTATTACTGCCATGTATCCAGCTGCAAACACATTATATAAATTTACAGTTTGGAAATTACTTTTCTGTTTGTCCTCGTGGTATTCCATGATGCTGTGCTAATGTAATACACCAATTTGTCTATCTAACTCTGTGCTTGAAGGTTTATTTGATCAGATTCTGGGTGAAATGTCTTGTGTAGCATCACGTGTGTCTTTCCTAAGTAAAGTGCTTGTATTTGTACTTGAATATTTCTTTTTCACTTCCTTTTATATGGCATTGGCATCCTTCAGAAAAAAAGCAGTTTATCGTGCATTTGATTACACAGTTAGACATAACAGTTAAGCACAATATGCTGTAATCAGAACTACTCAGAAAAGCAATTTAGCCCCCATCTTGTCAAATTAAGTGTGTATTGAATGTATAACTCACTCTCTCCAAAAAAGAGCTATTTTGAGTTAGTAGAGAGAAAAAGAAAACTATGATTTGTTGCCATTATTTTCTTTTAAGGACGAGATTGGGGGAATAAGTTGAGCAGTCATAGGACTAATCTTTCAATAATCTGTTTTTGTGAGAAAAGAGGTATTGAATAGTGTGAGTAAAGATACAAAACAGGATGAAATAAGCTTGCAAGTAAAACAAGTAGAAGAACAAGAGAGGATACATTAGTAGGCACTTATGGCTTGAGATATATCAAGGGAATGAAGGCAGAAAAAGAAAGAAAGAAAGAGGCAGAGAGAGAGAGAGAGAGAGAGAGAGAGAGAGAGGAAGGATATAGTCTTATCTTAAGCTCCAGGATGCTAGTGTATCACTCATGTCCAGTGCAAACTTCACTTCACAATATCCATAATTTTAAAATTTGAAAATGTCCTAAAAACTTTCTGCTAAAGGAAGTAATATTACTCTTTTTAAAAATTCAAATATTTATTGGTTCATGACTTACTCTTGAAGCTTTATCTTACAAAATCTCCTGGCTGTGATCACAGGTGGCTTTTGGCATCTGTGTGACAGGTTTCCTGTGTAGTTTCAACTATGTGATAGAATTTTTTCTTCCCTTCTATGTTTTCTGTGTGTACCATACTTTAATGAAAATAAAAATAAAAATGAATCATTTATTTATTAGTATGCTACAGAAATCAAGTCAGAAATATCTTAGGAAAAAGCAGATAATTATATATGTAGTGTTTTCCTATTACAACTATTTAGAAAAAAATATTTTAAATCTATGTTAAGAAGGGTCATGGAAAACAGGAACTATTACACAGTATGCAATTATACATTAATATTATAAAGTATATTGACAGCAAACTGAAAACACCTTCCCCTTGATAAAACAGTCATATTAAATTTTCTTGACAATATATAAATGTTTACCATATATATATATATTTATACCATATTATAATATGCCAAGACACGTACACACTTACTACTAATAAAATAGTATATAACATGCCAAACACACACACATATACTAATAATTTGGTAATAGTACTGTACAAAACCAAAGGAAATAATTACAAATTCATCTTTCAGTTGTACATTAGTTAAATAAATCATGATATATAGTATCTTTATTTTGCTGCTCTCAGAATAAATTATGGAGAGCTCTAAAAACAGAAAGCAAAATGACTTAGTTATAATTATTCAGTAAAATCTATGGGAATAACTCTGCAAGGTTTGGTCATTTTGGTGTAGTTTAAAACAGCACCCTTTTAAGGATATTGATTATACACAAACTCAAGTTTTAATCATGTATTTTTTACTTTCTTTGTATCTTACCAGAAGAACGTAAAATTTAATATTGTCAGGCATATTTATTTTATTTTAAAAAAAAAGAAACAAAGAAAAAAAACATATCTTTTGTGAAATAAGTCAATATAGCCGAGGGAAAACGTTGGTATACATACAGTTCGCAAATTACTCACCTCATACCAGACTGCGGGAGCAGTTTAGAGAGTAAGGTAAGTGCTTATTATTCATCTATGCCAACCCCTAGTTTAGTATGTATGCCTTATTTCACGTTAGCATGTGTATCTATCTTAGGCTGTGGTGTGGTCGTCTGTTAAAAGCTTCAGTTTTATTTATCTAGTGGAATTTCCTTACATGTATGGATCAAAATAATCAATGCATATTTTCAGTAACAGAGTCAATATATCAGAAGTAATAAGCTAAAAGCATGGAACAAACTCAATTATGTATTACCTATGTCAAGAAAGCAAAAAGATAGCATTTTAACATTTTAATTTCAAATGATTTATGAATAAAAGAAATTCATGTCTCCTTCTACCTGAAATGATTAGACACAATGTGTGCTTGTTCTTTGTTTTCAGTTTTGTTATTGTTTTTTGTTGATGTTTTTATTTCTTTGCTTTGGCTTTTATATTTTTTTAGCCCATACACTGCATGGAAGGCTTTTAATTCTGCTCAGAGAAAGAAAGTTCTGATAATTAAACTAATGTCCTGTGTAATTAAAGGACAAATATTCTTAGGAACTATCAGTGGTGAGGTGATGTTTTAGACTCTGTGGAGATGGATGGGCAGGAAATCTGGAAAGGGAAGTAGAAATTAAAATGATTATGATTTGATCAGTTATGTATGAATTACCCAAGATAAGTATAATCACTATGGGTCATAATCACATACCTATCAAAAATTACAGATAAAATAAAGAAAATCATTATTCATAGAAATATAAAACACAACAATTTTGTGTAAACTTCTAAAGTAACGTAGCTTGCATTCTTGAAAGATTCTCAGTTTATTCTGCCCTGTGTTTATTCCCATCATATGTACTTCTTTCTAAGTTTAACTTTTGGAGTTACATCAACTGTGTAGAATTTAAATATGCTACATCTTCATAATTTTCCTGAAAGCATCTGCTGCCCCTTATCTGATAGAATATAGGTCACTGCACAGCCCAGGGCAACCTCAGTTTGATTTCCTTTCTTGGTTCTTTTCATAAACCTGCACATGGCTTGCATGGCGCAGAGCCAGTGAGTGGCAGTCCACTTTCTCTGGCAGAGGTGTATATCCACCATTCACATGGATTCTTCCACGAATCCTCCCACAAATGCTCCTGGTTTCTACCTGGGAGAGAACTAAATTGCTGGCAAGTAATGTTGTTCTCTGAACTGTGCTATTCTCTCTCACAGTCAGCCCCTCAGTGGTAAGTGATGTTCTGAAAGCAAGTTGGACCATTTTAAAAGTTATATAAACTATTTGAGGTGACAAGCGGACCATTTGCTGCACTGAAGTAGCAATTTGCTAGTGGCCTAAAACGACTAATGAACTTTTCAAATGCATATGACAGACCTGAAAGGGTTGCATATTGAAAAATTATTTTAATATAAATGAAAACATCAGCTGAAAAAGATATATGGTCTACTTTTTTAAAAGAAAAAATTTTAAAAATTCCAATGGATAAAATGAGATTGGGAAAGAAATGAGCATGCAAAATAAATTCACCAAAATAAGTATAGATATACATATGCATGCATGTTACAGCATATATATATATATATATATATATATATATATATATTTGACATATGAGAGGAAATGTATGGCATACATCATTTAAACTAAAATCAAAATTTCAATTAAATTTATATTATAATTACAGAAATCATCACAACTGCCATTTTTGATAATGTATAGACATATTTTAATCATGTAACAAGAGTTAAATTACTGCATACAGAATTATATGTGGAACAATGCATTTTTCCTAAATATATTGATTCATTTTTTCAGTAGTCAGGTTAATATTATTTGGAAAATATAAAAAATACATAAAAGAGCTATATTACATAAAAACATTCTTCTAGCACATTACCGAAATTATCCACTATCTGAGAGAGACATTTTCTTTACAATGACTTCTCCTCTTCCCTCAGATGTGTGCCTGAACATGGAAATTTCATAGAGAACCTCTACAAGTCCTTTTGGCTGATGGAGAAGTCAGATGAAAGTAGGAAGCAAAGAATCTAGTGGAAGCACTTCATCTTGCTCCTTCTCTCTGCACCAATGGACATTTTGCTCTTCAAGGACCCTCTTCACACTGGGGGTCCCTCACAGGCACGTCACCCGTCCCACACAGAGGCTCACTCTCCAGCACTGCTGCTTGTGCACAGCCTTTCTGGGCTCCGGTGAGCACGTGGTCCACTCTATCCTTTGAGGAGCAGCAGCCATTACTGCTCCAACGTGCTTCACACACCCGGGAAGGGCGTTCTTTCTCATTCTGTGCGTTCATTTTCTTTGTACTTCAAAAGTAGCTCCTTTATGAATTTCTCTTTAAATAACACCTACCTGAGGTCCACACTTACTTTCATCCAGAACTCAGAGTTACCAGACTATTAGAATTATAGCGGACATAATTAAGATCTCACAGAGGCAACAGTCACAAAAATCCAAAATAATCAATGAATTCCTTAATAAACTTCAAGTTAGATTTCTGAGTGGTACATTAATGAAATATGAATGAATTACCGCTAAAGATATTTAATGTAGAACAATAGATCTTATATTGTTTTGAATCCACAAACCTGGTGTGCAGAAATTTCTCCTTATATTTAAAACAATTTTTTTTTTAGTTAGAAAAACTAGAACAATTTTACTTGTTGAATACTTTTGATAAATTCTGCTTTTTAATTTTTCTCCATAAACTGATTCCATTTATTCTGGCTTTTACTTTTCTCATGAACTAATTCTCTTTGACTTCAGGTTGAAGGGTCAGCCTCTTTGACCTCATGTCAGCTCCTACTGTTCCTCACAGTGATTAATGGAAGTGGACACTTTAAAACCTGGTCTTTCTGTGCACGCTAAGGAGTCGTTCTGACACTAAGCATTGTCCCATTCCTCAAAACCTACTCTTCAATTAAAATTTCTCAGTTCCTTTTTTATTTCCAAACATCGTTACCAAGACCTTCCTAAAAGTGGACAAAAATGAATTTATCGATAAGAACAAAAAAGTAAGGAAACAAATTTTATGTATATAGGGGGCCGGTAGGGTGAGTAGGGCTATGAGAAAAAATGATAATTAAGTTGTGTCTTATACTGGTACAAATCCCCATTATGGAGTGCAATCATGATGCATGTATGTAACGTACCAATAAAGATTAAAAAATAATAAAAAAAAAACTTATGAAGATTTTAAAAACTTACATGGAATAAATCTAAAACTATTTACATTTTTATGAGCACAACAAGAATTGAAGGTTAGATGTGTTTCAGTAATAACTCTGAAAAAAGTTAAAATCAACACCTGCTATGCACTAAATATTATGAATATTCTTACTAAATCTAGGTGACAGTAAAGACTAACATCTATTATTTGAAATTGTTTGAATATTTAATAAATGTAGTTAGAGATGGCTCAAGGATAATTGGTATGAATATGAATATTAGAATGAATAATGAATAGAAGACATCTAATATCACACAAACCATTTTATCCGTCCTTTTTTGTTATTCTTTGCTCTTTTAAGTTTTAATTTTTTGTTATTGTTTTATATTTGGCCTATAACAGCATTATTTCCTTATGTGTTGTTTTAAAGACTCCAATGTACATTTTAATGTTCACAATCTATATAAAGTCTACATGAAATTCATGGAAAATTTAAGAGCTTAGTAAATGAAAGTTCCACTTTATGCCATGTAGCTGTTAAAAGTATTTCATTTTTTGAGTACAAAATTATTTTATGTGTTATTATAACTATGTTATTTATTTTGACAAAAGTTATTAAAGCTTGAAATTATGAAGATATATGTTTTATTTATTCATGTATTTATTTCCAATTTTTAATCTTATTTATGAATATTAGCTTTCTCTCCTTTAACCTGAAAACTTTCTAATAGTACATCTTTGATGGTAAAACATACACATTAATTTTATCTGAAAACACATTTTACATTGATTGTTGAACTCAGTTTTTATTGGACATAAAACTCACAATAACATTGTTTTTCACTAGTTTACACTGAGAAGATGTAGGTTAGATGTATGTTGGATTCCTAGATGTTATGTGGTCATTGTTCTGTTTGTTTTCAAGATTTTCTCTCTACTTAAAAAAAACTTTATTGGTACAATATGAATACACATCATCATTGCATTCAACATTTAGAATTTATACCAGAATATGACATGACTTGATTCTCATTTTTTCCCTCTCTCCTCCCACCCTGCAACAGCCGCCACCCCCTATATAGATAATCTTTATTTCCTTTTTGATTTCATCAGTTTGCTTATAAAATTTCTTTATCTTTTTTTCCTCTTGATTCTTGAGCTGATATTCATGTGCATATGTCACATTTTATTTATATGTATGTTGGGAATACAGCACAGTGAAGCCACTCCTGCCTGGAAAACACAGGATCCTGAGTTCAATTCCTGGTATTGAAAAAAGTATTGATTGGGCCGGGTAGTTAGCTCAGTGGTTCCGGCGCCTGTCTTACAAGCGCAAGGACCCTGGTTCGATTCCCCGGTAACCACATAACAATACTGGGTGTGGAGACTCACGCCCAGCAGCAACCAGTACCACATACCACAGTGCCGGGCATGGTGGCTCACGCCTGTAATCCCAGCACTCGGGAGGCAGAGGCAGGAGGATCGCTGTGATGTGAGTTTGAGGCTGAGTTCAGGGCCAGCCTGAACCACAAAGCGAGACCCTGTCTCAAAAAACCTAAAAAAAAAAAAAAAAAAGAAAAAAGTATTGATTTATTTTTCTCCTTTATAAAGCTCCTTTGACTGGGCTCAAACACAAATGTTGCAAGCATCAGATAGGTACTAACTACTTGAAATGTCTTTCAGTTATTTTATTCTTACAAAGGCTGCATATTATCTGCCTACTACATGCCTAATAGTTCAGAGGCTTGCTGGAGTTCAACCAGGTCTTATACAAGAAAGTCTTCTATGGGAAACTGGTATCCTATACACTTTTGTTATCTATCACTATTGTAACATGGTACCACAAATGTAATGCTTTAAACTAACACAAATGTATTGTCTTATAGCTGTCCTGGTAAGAAATCTGACAAGTATGTCCCTGGGTAAAATCAAGATGCTATCAAGAATAAGTTACTTTCTGGAAGTTCAGAAAGGAAAGTCCATTTTCTTACCTTTTTGAATTTTTTGAATCTTCCCCTAATACTTCAGTGATGACTCCCTCATTTCATCATCAAAAGGTAAAAGCAGGACACCTTACTGACACTCTTTTATAGCTCCATGTTTAAATACTTCCCTGACCATAGCCAGAAAAGATTCTCCTTTTAAGGACCTTTGTGATTAGCTTGAGTTCATCTGAGATTTCTTAATTTAACTTCAATTTCATCAGTCAAGTGGATACATTCACAGATCCCAGAAGCTGGGTATTAATATTTTGTGGGTATCATTTTCCTACCTACTAAACAGCACAAACCTTTATTATGTCTTTATTACAATGGTGTGTAGAAATTTCTTGCCAAGATGTAGTAACCTAATTTTTCTTCCCTTAATTTGGTTAGGCATTTTATGTGAAAGTATCATGTAACTTCTGAGCAAACTGAGAATAGGTACTACAGTTTCCAAATTTGTTTTCCTAAAAATATCTTTTACATGGAGTAACTATCAGGTACTGAGACAATGTATCCAAGATTAGGGTTCCATCAGCTTTGGTGTCCAGCTGTTTCCTGACAGTATTTGTAATCATTTTAGTCACACCCAAGCTAGCTGAACCTGCATAATACCAACACCGCCGAGAGATGGAACAGCTCAGAAACGTCCAGGCACTGCTGCAGAACTGTGAATGACAAAATACGACGATCACTGTTATCTTTAGAAAATAACATATTGTGGTCTCTGGGGGCTTTTTCTGTTAATTTTTAGACGCTACATTTTCTCTAATCCCTGCCTTCTTTATTTTCGAGCTCTAAATGCTGGTTTTTATTGTCCGCTATCTGCTTTCCATGGTGGTTACTACCATCTGCTTTCAACCAAGGACTATGATGCATCCAATGTTATTTTTTTCATTCAAGTGCAGAACTTGATCAGTACTGTATACTTTTTACTCTTATTTTCATTTTTAAAATTTTTTCAACACTTATTGCCAATATTATGTGGAAGGCTTTGTCCCATAGATTGTAGAAAAAACTAATTTGTCAACTTTCTACCTCAAAAATCTATAAATTATGCAGATAAATATCTTTTATAACATACTACATTTGATCTTTATTTTTATTTTTTAAATCATAACTTAAATTACTAATCAGTACTACACTTATGTGATTGCTTCGTATATTTTTACATCTTTAGAAATAAAAAAAATACATTTGGGTCTATGCACCCCTCTTTGACTAGAGTTTCACTCTAAAATAAATTCTCTGTGTTACACTTAGAAATATGAAATACTGCATTGAATATCTCAGTGATTTTTTGGAAATTTTTATTACTACTATAAGTGGAAAAATGATTTAATCTTAGTTATACAGATGTGTAATTTGGGTGTAACAGAATAGATGGCAGGTTGAAGTCTGAATTAATTGATTTCTACCTTTTCTGAAAATAACTTCTTTACAAAGTCTTAACAAGAAGGTATTTTTTTTTCTGATAAACTTAATAAACACTCCTTAAAAAATCTGTCTTGTCTATGTGATACTTTAGTTGATGAATTTAATTTTAGCTTTAGTTGTTTTCTATTTTTTATTTCTACCAGGAACATAGAAGCTGAACCTTTAACAAAGACATATAGGGTAGGCTTGCAAATGTCTAATATATAATTAAAAACAGAATAAAACTTGACATCTTTGCCCACATTTTATATCTGTCTTCTGTATTACTTTAAATGTTTGACTGGTATCCCTGTTGAATGCTTCACATAGCATTAATCTCTTAACCAGTGTCTATCATATCTGATAATACATTTGTTAGTCTTTAATTTACCTAGCTTACCACACCTCTCTTCAAGACTGAGGACACTACGACAAAAGCAACTACAAATTTTAAAATCCGTAGGGACCTCCAGTTGCCAGCTTTGAAGACATCCAGTTTCAGACTCAGTGGAGTAATAGTCATTGTTTTAAAAGTAGAGCCCGGCCAAAAGCAGAGCAGGAGCAATTAATTATCCCACGATGGAGGACAAGGCAGAGCCTAATTATTACTTCAAACAAAGGTGACTTTTCCAGAACCTTATAGAAGCAGTCCTAGGATCATGGGGAGCAGACTATGCCACACAAATGTACAACTCCTGCCTTTGCTCTCTCTTTCAAAAAATCCTAGTTTCTGGGCCGAGGTATTAGCTCAGTGGTTCCAGCGCCTGTTTTGCAAGCACAAGGACCCAGGTTTGATCCCTGGTAACCACATACCATACTGGGCATGGAGACTCTTGCCCAGCAGCAACCAGTACCACATACCAGTGCCGGGCGTGGTGGCTCACACCTGTAATACCAGCACTGGGGAGGCAGAGGCAGGAGGATTGTGATGTGAGTTGGAGGCTGAGCTCAGGGCCAGCCTGGACCACAAAGTGAGACCCTGTCTAAAAAAAAAAAAAAAAAAAAAAAAAAAAAAACCACCACCAACAACAAAAAAACAAAAAATCCTAGTTTCTGTCAGCAGAGCAAAGACAGTTCTGGAAACTTCACTGCTACTTGGCTATGTTGATTAAATCTCCTTTCCTGCCTTTTTCCTTGCTTGTCCTGTTAATTGCCATTTTGGGAACTAGGAGGAGCCAGTTCTTTTGGGACATCTAAAGGCAAGGCTTTCATCATTCAACTTTCAATTGTTTTCTACTAGTGTTTGATGTTGTAAGATTTTATGCATTTGTTGAGTCTACTTTTTCTGTTAATTTAATTTTTCACTTTGGTTGGTACTCGGTTCTGCATCACTTTTAAGTTCACTGTGTCTTTTTGTTTTCTTTTCCCCCAGCATGTTGTCTGGCTTGATGAATTTCCCATGTGTTCTTGTAAAGAGTTTATATTCTATTTATTCTAGTTGTCGGATAAAGTGTTCTGTAAACATCAATTATGTTAAACTGTTTAATAGTGTTTTTCAAGTTCTTTATATTTATATTTATTTTTGAGTAATTTTTATATCACCTAATGAGAGAGAAATGTTGACATTTCCAACTATAATTGTAGGTTTGACTGTGTATGTTTTCACTTCTCCCAGATTTTGCCAAGTTACTAATTTAGAAGCACAGTTATTAGAGACATACATATATAAGATTGCTTGAATTGTTTGTACAATTGAACATTTTATCACTAGGAAATATCCTTCCATATCTTTGTTACAACCAATTTATTATAAGCAGCAAGTAGTATATAATTAACTCTTAGTTTTTAGTTCAATGAGGCAATATATACTATTTAATGAGAATTTTTACCATTTATAATTTTGAAACACTTAAAACTAAGGTTGGCTCAAATTCTGCCATCTTTACCTTTTATTTCACTAATTTGAAAATTTAGTTTCCTCCATTTTTTAGATACTGTTTTTTTCTGTCTCACACAATGGTGAGAGATTGATTTTACTAAATATATGTAAAATCTAATATATATCATTTAATTTTATCACTAGTATTTATTATCTGTAGTGTGTTAAACATAGTTTTCTAAAGTGATCATCTTAAATTTAAAAATATATAATTTACACTTGTCACAATATCTTCCAACAATACTATGCCACCTGCGTGATCATCATTAAATTTCTTCTATGCATTGCTTTAAGGGTTCTCATTCTTCCTTTGATCTGGAAATTGTTTGATCTTTCTACCTTTTCCTTTTGTACCTCAGTTAAACATGTTCAGCCATATGTTATCACCTCTCAGATTACTAAACTTTTCACTTAGTTTTTGTCTTTCTCCAGTGACTACTGTATCTTTAATAATATCCATTAGCTTATTTTCAATGTGCTAATAATTTATTCTTCAAGTCTAGTAATGATGTAAACCTTATCCATTCCAAGTATCCCACCATCTCTTTCATTTCTGGGTTGCTTCTTAGTTTTCTGGTTTTTAAATTTTTCTTAACAAATCTAGTACACTTTCTTACTATTACTAAATGTCTATTAAATTTTGTACTTGACATTATCCCTTTAATGAATTTTTTTTGTTAGCACTTGTAGCTATTAATTGTGAACTGAAGGCTTCTGGAGGGTTAACATCATCATGAGAGCACTGCACACGAGAGTGGAATAATCAGCCAATGTTCACTTAGGACTTAGGGCTCACTGGGTGCCTTTGGAAGGTAGAGCTATCCAGGTAACACTTTCTTCTATGTTCTGCTTTTGAGCCACCATGAAACCGCACATGTGCTCCACTGCACCCTTCTTTGGGGTGTGTCTTCCTGGGAGTCAGCTGATCTGTTGTGGGCTGGATCTTCTGAATACTGGGTCTAAATTCAACTCTTCCTCCTATAACATCTGGCTATCAGATGTTTTGTGTTGGCAACTGGAAAGCTGACTAATACAGAAAAGTGGTGCCAGAAAGTGGAGTCATTGCTCAAACTGACCGTGTGGTTTAGAAGGTTTTGAAAACAGTTTGTAAGAGAACTTAAAATGATAAAGAATAAAGAAGGAGGAAGTCTAAAATATTATAAGTTGTATATGTGGGTAATGGATCATAAGCCTAGAATGCTAACAGGAGTAAATTCCATGCTCATGAGGTTGCGGATAGGAATAAAACTCTATTGGAACCATATCTTCTTTATCCAGTCTCCAGTTGATGAACATTTGGGTTGTTTCCAAGACTTAGAGTATTACTCTGACATTAAAAATGATTAGATTGAGTCATTCATTCTCAAATGGATGTACCTTGAGGACATCCTCATAAGTGAAATAAACAGGCCACAGATGTGTAAATATCATATCTTTTCTCTGGTATGAGAAAATGAAGTTGTGAATGAGTTGTAGTATGTATAGTTGATATTGTGAAGTAGAAAATATTTAAAAAGAAAGAGTGTAAGGGTAAATAATGAGGGGAAAATGAATGTGGTAATAATAAAGAAAAAAAGAAAACAAATATTGTGTATATAAGTGGTGGGGAGAGGCTGGGGAGGGGGGAAAGGGAAAAAATGAGAATCAAGTCATGTCATATTCTGGTACAAACTCTTAATATTGAATGTGATTATGATGTGTATTCTTAATGTACCAATAAAGATAATTTAAAAAAAAAGAGTGGATAAAAACTCTATTGGATGTGTATATTTAATGTATCAATAAAGATTAAAAAAAAAGAAAAAAAAACTCTATTGGAAATTGGGCTAGAGGCTGTATATGTGGTACTCTAGTAACAACAACAACAACAACAGATATGAAATAAATAAAAGATACATGGATAAGGAAGGGAGGAATTAAATTATCACTATCTGTTGATTAAGTAATTCTCTGCCTAGAAGACCCCCAAAACTCCATCAAAAGACTTTTGGAACTAGCATTCAAATTTAGCACTGTAGTAGGATACAAAGTCAACACTCAGAAATCAGTAGTATTCCTGTACATCAATAACTAACTCATTGAGAGGAAATTTAGAGAAAAATACCCTTCGGAATAGCATTCAAGTAAATGAAATACAACTATAGTGATATTACACAATCAATGAAAGAGGAGATTGGAGAGAACATCAGAAAATGGGATGACATAGTGGTCATACTTCTATACCTGTCATACAGTCTCAATGCAATTGCAATCAAAATACCAAGGATACTCCTCACAGAAAAAGAGAAAGCAATCCTAACACTTATATGCAACCAGAAAAATTGAGAAGAGAGAAAGTTCTAGGAAACAAGAGCAAGGCAGGAGGCGTCATGTCCCTGGACCTCAAGTTACACTACAAAGCTAATGATGAAGTCAGCATGGTATAAACAGAGCAAAAGACTTGTGGATTAATGGGGAAGAACAGAAAATGCAGAAACATCTTCAGGCACACTCAGCTATGTTATTTTGAGAAATTTACGGTTTACTTCATAATTTTCCTCCTTTTATGTTACTGCGAGGCAATTACAACGGTGTAGTGTTGTCTTTGCTCAAAGTTTAAAAAGAGATGTTAAAACAAGACGTGAAGACTTTTGTTCCATATTTGGAAAGAGAAAATATCTAATTAATTATGAATTATTGGACTGTGAAAAAGACAATATATAACACCTTTAGGGTATCATCTTTATTTTTAAATCTTAATTTTTAAAAATCTCATATGATAAAACTTATAAATACGTTCAGGGAAGCTTTCATAAAATAAATGAATACAGTGTTCTTTTGAGATCACCCATTTTATTTTATTCTATGTCATGTTTCAAATACTTTAAAATTAGAATATGCAGTCACTTTTTCTACCATAAATATGCAAACATAGCATTGTAAATCCATGTTTGTGAAATTCACTACTTATTCTGCTACTTAAGTAGTTAAGCCAGTGTTAGGCAATTAAGAAAAAATACCCAGTACTATGTAACTAAAAGTATTACTTCTATCAATGAATTTTACAAATATCTAGATATGTATATATCTAGATATATTCAAATCTCTATATATTATACATGAAATGAAACTATAACAAAAGTGTAAAAATAAAATAAAAGTAATTCCTTAATATTTTTAATTAACTATTAAGCTATTCCAAAATTTAACATCAAGATATAACATATCATAAAAACTTGTACATATAAAATAATTAAATGTGAGGTTTAAAACAATATTGACAGCATGAAATTAATTTGTTCATTAACATACAAGCATGATTACTTTTATCTCTCTTCTAATGGAGCACATTTTCAACCATGTAAACTGTGCTCTGGCCACTTAGCAATAAAGATAGCTTAATTTAGGTAGCTTAATTTTTCTTCATTAATACATAATGGTGATAATTAAAGTTTTGTTACTGAAAGATGTTTTAGATTTATATCACCTTGTGGAAAAACACTAAAATCTTGGATCCAAGTGATGTTTAGTTTTCAGAAACTGAAGCTAAACTGTGAAAACAATTGTCATTCATATATATATATATATATATATATATATATATATATATATACATATGTAAACTTTTTATTTTATTGAAGTTAATACAGTTCTATCATTCTATTGATCATCAAGTAAAACATACAGTTAGCTTGCATTTTATTAAATAATGTAGTTATTTTTATAATTTTAGAAACATTGTATATGCATTCGATGTTTTTAACTGACCTCACCTCATTTTCTAGATTTTGGACTAATTAGTTTTTTTGTGTGTCATACCTCTACTTCCTGGAAGCATATGGTTCTCTTTTACTAAAATTTTCAAAGATTTATACCTTAGAGCTCAAGTATCCACAATACTTACTGTGAAAAATAGTTAGGGATATTAGGAGATGGTTTCTTTTTGCCTATTAATAAATGATGACTGCACCATTTGCTGGTGAATACAACCATAGGATGAAATCTCTCAGTGGAATTTCTTCTGAGGAATTGCAAAACTTTTGAAAGGCCACTAGTCGATTTCTGTTATTTTCCTCAAGACTTGGTTTACAAATTCATTTTTATCCAGTCTTTATCAGCCTGATTTATCGAGCCACAGTACAAAAGATGAAAGTGATATTGTGGAAACTTACTACTCACACCTTTTGTGCAGTTAAATGAAGACAAAAGGGAAATGAAAATACAGAGAAGCCCAGAGGGTCAGAAGAATTTCACTAGACTTCATGGATAATATTGTGAGAACTTTGGGTATCATTTGCATTTATTAATGGGTTACGTTTTAGCTACCTTTGTGGAAATTTTATATTTTTAATCAAATGAAATCTTTAAAATATCTATTTTTTAAAAATGTACACTCCTGAGTTGTAAACTCTGATGATTTAGAAGATCTAGCAAGGAGTTTAAAAAGTGTAAAATTTCTTAAACTAACAAATATAGTTTTACAGCATGAATTTCTTAATCTGGGAATAAATATTTAAAATAAGATGTTTCAGTGACCTTTGCTGGAACATTTATGTTTCCAATTCTTGTTCGTATATTCATTTAATGCTATGTAAAGGCAAACCACTTCCTTGAAATTTACACGATTTTATGACTTGTTTTCAATTCTGTTTTTCCAAATAAAATCTAGTCCTCATAGACTGAAAAATTAAAACTAGCATCACAGAAACATTATAAGGTTGTGTAAATTTCTCCTATAAATTACACTTACATCCGCAACAAATGTTGGCGAGGCTATGGAAAAAAAAGAACTATTCTGCACTGTTGGTGGGGGTGTAGAATCATACATCCTTTGTGGAAATCAGTGTGGAGATTCCTCAAAAACTTAGGCTCAGAGGTCCCATTTGACCTGGCCATTGTTCTGCTAGTTATATATCCAAAAGAATTAAAAGATTTATATCAAAAGAACATATGTGCACCCATGTTTATAATAGATCGGTTTGTGATTGCTAAGTCTTGGAAACAACCCAAATGTCCATCAACTGAAGACTGGTTCTTTTATAGAATGGAGTATTAATCTGCCATTAAATCTGATAAGACTGAGTCATTCATACTCAAATGGTTGCACCTTCAAGACCTCCTCATAAGTGAAATAAATAGGCCACGGATGTGTAAAGATCATGTATTTTCTCTGGTATGAGAGCATGAAGATGTAAATGAGTTCTAGTATTTACAGTTGATATTGTGAAATAGAAAATATTTAAAAGGAAAGTGAGTGTAGATGTAAATAATGAAGAGAAAAATAATGTGATAGTAATTTAACAAAAGGAAACAAAGCTTATGTATGTAAGCTGTGGGGGTTGCAGGGTGAGTGGGGCAATGGGAAAAAATGAGAATCAAGTTGTGTCATATTCTGGTACATACTCTCAATTTTGAATGCTATTATGACGTGTATTCTTAATGTACCAATAGAGACTTGAATTAAAAAATATACTTATATCATTTAAATATTTTTGAAATGAAAATTGTGCAAAAATATAACAATGAAAATATCACAAATATCAAAAGGAAAATTTTCAGATAAAAGCATATACTTAGTTTTTCCCACTTATGTATGCCCTACCACTGGGAAGTAGAATTCCTCGGTCAGAAAGGAAGCCTGCATTGAAGTTTATTAGAAATTCTAAGACATTGTTAAGGTAGATTTTCAGTTTTTACCATCAACATGGGAGTTTCAGTTGCTCCACACTCATCAATGCTTGGTGTCATCAACACACTAAATTTTATTCACTGAAGAAAAATTGAGTTGGTCTTCTACCTGCTAGAAGTGTGAGAAAATAAATATAGCTGAACCTCTGAAGTATGTGGCAATTTGTTATAATAACGATACACAAAGTACGATGAACACTACACAACACTAGCATTGCAATCTCAGGCAGAGCTTCATTAGAACTATATTCAAAATAATTCTTCAAACTGAAATCTTAACTGGTCTGAGCCAGAATGACAGATTTTCAAAGAAGAATAAATAGCCCTGGAAATGGGAAATGGGTAGGAAAATATGAATTTTATGTTTTAATTTTTTGAACTTATTGTCTAAATGAAAATTATGTATTGTATATGAAGCTTATAAAGAACGTATAGATAAAGTGGAACACAAATATTTCTTACGATGGAGTGAGACATCTTACTACGCTATTGCGAAGGGACTTGAGTCTTCTTTTAATTATTTTTAGTATAACTACAAATTACATACTTTCATCAATTTAATATGAGCATTTTTCTTATATATTTATCATGAATATTCAATTATTGTCTAATAATGCTCTATGTTGTGCCTTAGTTTGTGTCTATCTTTGGTAAAGTTAACTGAAGTCTAAGATTGAGGTGTATTTCATCACTATTGGAAAACTATCAGCCAATATCCCCGTATGCGATGTCCCACATGCTGTTTCCACTTTTCGTTAGTTACAGTTCCAAACTAATGTTGAAAATATTCTCCTTTGGCATATTATTTATGCATGATATTTATTGTTACCCATTTCTTAACTCTCCATTCTGAAATGTGGTCTATAATTTAGATTTAAAAATTATTTTTAGTAGCGTTAATTGCAACCATTAAATTATTTTTTTCTGTTTATGTATTCTATTACTTCTTTTCACTTTTTAGTTTTTTAATATTGTCTATTAAGTATATAAACATGATCCTTTAAGATCTATATTTGATCCAATGATGGTCTCGAGACCCTAAGGTCTCTTTCCAAAACATGTGATTTGTTTTTTCATCCATTTTCATATTTACTGACTTTCTATGTGTGTGTGTTTGGTGTTTTAGGTGTGAGCTGTCACAAACAGCACTGTGTGGTACTGACTGCTGATGGGCTTGAGTCATCGCACTCAACATTGTTGTATGTGGTTATTGGGGTCAACCTTGCAAGGCAGGCTAAATTACTGGAAGTGTGAGAAAATAAATGCAGTTGAATCTCTGAAGTGTGTGGCAATTTGTTATAACTACTAAGCTAAATCTTCTGCCAAGTAGTCATTTTTTTTTGAACTGATAATTTGACTACTTGTACATACACCTTCTCTCCATATTAACAAATTAAAGAGGTAGATCATCCGATGCTGGCATTCAGTGGCTAACTTTAAACTTTATCTATATCCTGGGTTTTATGGGGAACCCCTCTTTTGGGGTCCTTGTTGTAGTGGTGTCATGTGACCTTCCAAACTCGTCATTGTCTTAGCACCATAATATGAGAATGAGGAGACAGAAAGATGTACTCATTTCTCTCTGCTACTCTTATGGATTACGGCAACATTTTCATGTCTTTTTATATTTAATTCCCCAATTTTTTATTTGCAGCGAAATAATTGAATAAATCAACTTCTGCATTACTTGAACTTGAATTGCCAATAGATTTTTAGATGTGTTAATATGTAAAAGAGTTACCATAGACAAAAACTCACCTCTGAAAATTTGAAATGTCTTATATTTTGAAGTTCTTTTAGTAACTTTGCTGATAATATACTCCATCGTTAGAACAAATAAATCAAATCCCTGTTTAAAATTATGACTGGACCTACATTATAGCAAAAGGGACTTGAATCACATAGTCACAAATTTAGCATACTGTAAATGCATCATGTAAACATCGTTTGGGGTATTCTCATCTCTACTGATTCACAAGCTCAATTTTCTTGTTACTGGAGCCCCATATTCTGAATTAATGCCACCATTATTCCCTGTGCTGATTTCACACCACATCCAAAGATAATACAGGGCTTTTATTGGACATGGTGAAGGCATGGGACTCCAAGATTATGTCATGTGCTATTAAGCACAGGGTTCAGACAGTTTTTCAGAACTGTGCATAAATTCCTTTTCACTTCAACAACTGAATAAATTAATGAAGCAATTTGAACATAGAGACAAGAGAACCTTTTAAACTTGCTCTTTTAATAAAATACATAGTAGGATATAATTCATGTCATTTTCTTTTTATTATTTTAATCTAACCTTAATATAAAATATATACTTCATTTATTGTGATATATAATATATTTAATAATGTATTATATTAATTTGTATTAATATATTATTTTAATACATTGTAATACTTGTGCTGTGAGTTGAACTCAGAGCCTACTCATGTCAACTGTACACTTTTTCTGTAATGTCCCAGGCCCTGTTTTGCTTTTTAAATATACAACAGTAAGAAACTTTAAGTAGATCTTATTCTTTATGCTTTGTAATATTATTTTTTTTCAGAATGGAGTTCATCAATTTTCATGAAGTTAAATGTATCCATCTTGACCTATGCTTATTTTATTTTACTAGTATATGTATAAAATTACTCTCTTGTATCTATGCGGCTGTGATGGACAGTAGAGCTAACCATTTGATTTAATTTTAGAATCAATTTTAGATTGTTTTCAAGAACCACTGTAGTGTTTTATCAAGTAAATAAAAAATTCATAATTACAAAGACAATTTAAAAAATCATGCATGAATATAACTCACAAAAATATTTCCAACAATGTTCATATTTCTCTTATGCCTTGGCAATAAAACATAACAATTAGGTATAAGCATTTCTTCATTTTAAAAGATACTTCCATTGAGTAACTGCTCAGTAGGTTGTGACTTCTGCACAAATAATGTTTTGTTTTCTAGGAGCACTTTAGGAATTTTATTGCAGTAGTGAGCTTTGGTAAAATGGAGACATAAGTGATTAGATCAAAATGTGTCATTTGGTTGAGAGATTTTTATAGTCATGAGGAGGTAGATTACGCAAAGTAGAATATTTAATATTGATGGAGGAAAAGAAACATTCCCAGGAATTTCTAATCAGTTTAACTGACAGCACATCTTTAAAAGTTGTTGGTGACCTAGGACAATATTCTTTGTACACAGTTAATATGTACAATTAAAAATATTACCGATGCCCTTCTCAGCCCAAATATGTTTTTGTGTGTGAGCAGCACGTGGTTTGTATTTACTGCAGCGTCTGGTTAGGGACCAGTGTTTTCAGTATCTGACTGTGAGCACAGTAATAGCAAATCATTCCTCCACATACAAAGCAAACAGAACAACAAGAAAAGAACTCCTGAATATGCAGGTCTACTCAGATTGGAAGGATTTAAATCTATGTACTTTTTTTCAGCTATGATCTAAATGATAAATTCCGGGAAAATCTCTCCACTGTGATTTAACTGAATGCTGAAAACTTTTCTTAGGAGGAGACCATGATTTATTGAGCTCACCACCAAGTAAAATATCTTAGGAGCTTGAAAATTAATCATTTTGGTAGAATTATTTTTTGGTATAAAATATATACTCATTTTTTCCATACTAACTACAGGAAAACTCCTCTTTCTATCTATTACTCACTGCTGTGAACAGGTGCTTCCTGGTGTAAGTGCCTTTCACAGCGCTGGTCTTGAAATGGAACTATTCAATGACTGTTGAGTGAATGTGATTGAGAAAAGGCTGGGTGGAATTTATAACAGTGAGAGAAAGCACGGATATATTTTCTCATCTTGATCACTGGAATATATCACTTGATGCTACTTTCTCTACAGAGGGACAACTTTTCTGCAATGAAATAAGCCTTCGCAATTTTTTTTTAAGTCTAAAGAGAAGGAGCTATGTCTTCGGACATATCATGAGACTTCTGCTGTTCATAGGGATTATAATCAGTTATATAAGTGAAGTGGTAGCTTTACTAGCCATTTTCTTTTATATGTTTGTAATTTCCAACAGATGCTATCTACAACATAAAGCCACTAAAACTTCATCCATGTACTTCCAGTAACTAGAAGGTGACTTACCAAGTAATTCCAAGAGTGGGATGTCAGGAGAGGTCCATGATTAGAAATATTTCTCTCCATATTATTGTTAGATGGAACATTTTAAAGGCACATAATGCATCTAAGTGATTTAGAGAAAGATTCTACTCTAATATCATACTACATAATTTCAAAATTATACACATTAGAACAGAGTTCACTGCAATAGATAGAAGGTGAACCACACCCACACCCACCCACTTCTTTACCAGGCAACTTTTACTAAGAAGACTAATCAATTTCTTTATGTTTGACCATGAGAGTTAAAAACTGAACCTAATGTTTTCATTTACACATCAAATGACTTTGAATCATGAGTGTGTTTGATGGTTTTGTTTTGCTCTATGAGGACATAGCTTAGTGGGTATTTTTCCAGAAAACAAGAGCCATTGAAACAGAAGATAAGTGATGTTTTAGAAATATTGGCAGATTTAATTAGTTCTGAAGATTAGTTTAAAACATAGATAGATCTCATCTCAAGAAAGAGTAGGCACAAGAAAGAGTAATTTAAACCATAGATAGGTCTCATCTCAAGAAAGAGTAGACTCAAGAAAGAGTAGTTTAAACCATAGATAGGTCTTGTCTCAAGAAAAAGTAGGCTCAAGAAAGAGTAGGCTCAAGAAAGAGTAGTTTAAACCATAGATAGGTCTCGTCTCAAGAAAGATAGATGCAAGACAGAGTAGACTCAAATGAGTAGACTGCATTCTAAATGTAAGTGGAAGCCTCAACTACCATTGAGGAAAATGAAGATACAAGAAGTAAAAGTTATAAAATAGTGTGACACTTGGTGTCAGCTCAGATTCTTTACAGAGACTATTATATGCGATGTTATTTTGTAGAAACTCTTGTTAAAGCAGAATTCATTAGTGACAGTGTAGTTTATGTAGTGATCTGCTTTTTTTAGAAGTAGGACATATACATAGAGGAAAAACATGTTGTAATCCCAGAGGGGAAAAAAAAAGGAATGATTGACTGTTTTGTCAGGAACATGGAGATTAATTGCAGTGTTTTAAATAGGACTCACACTTCAGGTAGACAAAATTACTCTGGTTGCCATTTGTGAAATGTATACTAGTAGGTCTATGAGAGGTCAAGGCAACCAGGTAGAAGTCTGTGTAACAGTCAATGTAAGCCTGGACATTGGCTTTAATGAGATAGCTTGTAGGTTAGATTCTGCATTTGGATTTAAGACATACTAAAGGAGGAAAATGAAAGTTAATCAGTGCCTAATTAGGTATAGATAATTAGAAAGAATATGAAATTATAAATGACTTCTGGGATTTCATATTTCTAGCTTTAATGGAAGGTAGTGTAAATATTCACTGAATATAGAAAAAATGAGTTTCATTTGGGGGTGAGATATTGAATACTGTTGGGGACATGTTGTTTTGCAACTATCTTTGACACTCAGGGAAAGATAATATAAAAACACTGAACAATGCTCTGAAGCCCTGAAGAGATCTCTGGGCTTTATTTATGTATTAATCAAATTTTGATATTGCAATTAAAGTTATGTCTATAACTTTTCTATGTCAAATAACCAGTTAAAAAGATGACAGTTTAAAAGGATACTGATTTATCTCCCACTGAATGGTCAAATGCTGTATGGTTTAACTGGGTTTCTGTCAGGTCCCACAAGTTTGAAATTAAGGCAGGGCTTATTGGGCAGGGCTATGATCTCATCCGAGTATAAGCAATTTACTCTAATGCATTAAGTTTCTTGAAAAATTTAGTTATTTGATAGGATAGTACTGAAGAAGGTACCATGTTGCTATTTTTTACTGGGCTTGAACTGAACTCTAAGTGGTCATCTGGCCTCCTGGATTATATGGCCCTCTCTCTGGTTTTTGAAGGCCATCAGAATAATTTCTTCTACTTGATGAATTAAAAGTCAGTTGATAAGGGATAAGTAGGCTATACCATCCGTCTGATAAGTGATACTTGATAATTCCATGTGTCTGCCCCATGCTCAAGCAAATGGGCTATGTAGGGCACATAAATGAAGCAGTGGGGTCCTGGGGGGATGTTTTAGGTTCTGCATACACAGCATAAAGGGAAACAGGTCTTTAAAGGCCCAGAATGCTGAAGCAGAAGAGAAAGGTTTAGAGACAGTAACATGTAAAGAAGTCCCAGATGAAAGGAGTTGAGAAAATGGTGTAAGACAGAGATAGCAATATGATAAAAGACAGAGGTGTGGTTAGAATCGCAAGCCCTCCTTTCTTAAGTCTGTTCCTTAATTTATCAATATTGCCATGACATCTTCCTTCACATTCAAAACAAGTTCTTCAAAAACCACAGTGTCAACACAAAGTTATGACCAGTACATGACATTGTTACAAAATAACTTGTCACGTTATTAATTAGCTTTTCAAATTCCAGATAGTACTGTCCTACCACTATTCCTTGAAAGTCTCAGGGTTTTGGTAGTTTCTCTAAAAGAATTTCCGTATAGGAAAGGTTTGACATACGGAAAATACTGGGACTTTCGTATAGACCAATATTTTATTTTATTTTTTGAAACAGGGTCTCACTTTGTAGTTCAGGCTGGCCTTGAGCTCACTATGTAGCCCAGGTGAGCCTCAAACTCTCAAGAATCTTCCTTGCTCTGCCTCCTGAGTTCTGCAATGACATGCATGAGACCACACCCAGCATTGTGGTGTGTGATACGGATTGCAGGTAGGTGTAAGTCACCATGCCTGGCATTGTTGTATGTAGTTACCAGGAATCAAATTTGCAACCTTGAGCTTGCCAGGCAGATGCTGGAACCACTGAGCTAAATCCCCGGCTGTAGACCAAGTTTTAAATTTTATGTTGTGAACCTATTTTATCATCAGTGTTACACCAAAATTCCCCAAAGCACATTTTATCCCAGATTATTTTTGTTGTAGAGTCACAATTTTTTAAAAAAATTATTTAATCTTGACTTTAAAATATTTAATTTGAAAATATATTATTTAATATATATTTTAAAAATTATACAAATGATTATTTTTTGCTCGATTTGATTTATTATATGCTCTAGCATATTTGATATTTTAGAGTTTTCATAAACAGTATATTTATTTCCTTAGATAATGCAACACACATCTAAAGAGGAGGTATATTTTTATACACTATAGTTGAAGATAAAACGTCCTTATCAACTGAATTTTGGAAGGTATTCAATAAAGCTGGACCTTCAGAAAAGACAGATATGAAAAATGTGGGTATAGTAAGTCAGTGTCTGCTAAGTCCCAGTTCACTTTGAAAAGGAAAGATACATTTCAACCAGCAGACATAGATAATCCAAGTTAGTGAAATAAGAGCAAATTTAAATTTGATTAAAATAGTTTCTTTGAATTTTAAGGACATTTTAGAAGTGAGGCTGAAGAAATTAGTGGAGTTTCTACAAAAGGAATTCAAATATAAGTAGATGAATAAATCTAAAGATAGATAAGAAACCAGGAATGAAATCTACTTATGTGTCATCTAGAAAACAGAAGACATTAGACACAGTGTAATGAAATTTAACTAGTAGATATTTTTGAAATTGATTTTAGTGGTACCTTTTATATGCACATCATGATCATTCTCAACAATGAGAATTTGTAGCAGTAAATTATACAATTTCATTCTCATTTTTCCCATTTCCCTGTCCACTCTACAACACTACCCCTCCAAATACAGAAGCTTTGCTTCCTCTTTTTACCATTAAATTTTTCTTTCTTTTCTTTCTTTAACCCTACCTCCTTTTCCCTCTGAATATTTTGTGTACTCACATGTCTATCACATGTTGTAGAACTTATTTACATCTTACGTTTGTCATACTAGAGAAAAGATATGGTATTTACTCATGTGACTTATTTATTTCACTTATTAATATGTACATTGACTGAATCATAAATGACACGAATTTATCATTCTTTATGTACAAGTAATACTCCATTGTATAGAAAAACCGCATCATCTTTATCCAGTCTCCAGTTGATGGACTTTTGGGTTGTTTCCAAGATTTAGCAATCACAAACTGCTATAAACATGGGTTCGTATATGTCACTATTGTATGAATCTTTTAATTCTTTTGTGTATGTACCTAGCAGGGTAATAGCAGCATCAAATGGAACCTCTAATCCTGTTTTTTGAAGAATCTCCACACTGATCTCCCGAGCGATTGCACCAATTTACATTCCCACCAACAGTAGAAAAGAGTTCCTTCCTTCTTGCAGCCTCAGCAGTGTTAATTATTGGTTAATTTTGAGATAGTAGCCATTCTTTGTGGAGTAAGATGACATTTCAATGTTTATCATATGTTTTGGAGGAAGAAGTAAAAGCAGCTAAGAAACATTTAAAGAAAGGCTCAGTATCGCTAGTCATTCCCTTTCGAGTAATGCTGTTGAAAACAACACTGAGATTTAATCTGTATTTATCACACTGGCTTTGTAGTATAGTTTCAAATTTGGGACTGTGACAACCTCCACCATATCCTTGTTGCCTAGAACTGCTCTTGTTATTCTAGGTCTTTTATGGTTCCAGAAGAATTTTTGAATTATTTTCTCTAGCTCTGTGAAATACACTGTTGGGATTTCAGTTGAATCACATTTAATTTGTATAGCAGTTGTGGGAATACAGCCACTTTGATGATATTGGTTCTTCCTACCCAGGAAATGTCTTTTTATTTTCTGATATTCTCTTCAGTCTCCTTTTTCAGAATGTTGTAGTTTTCAGAGTACAGTCTTTCACCACCTTAGTTAGACTGATTCCTAGATTTTTGTATATACTGTTGTGAAAGGAATTGATTCTCCAATTTCTCTCTCAATGAGTCTGTTTTTTGTTTATACAAAGGTTATTGATTTTTGAGGGTTAACCTTAAATGCAGCAACACTACTAAATTTGGTGATTAAGTCTGGCAGTCTTTTGGTTGAGATATTTTATAGAAAGCCTATAAAATCAAAATGAAAGAACCTAACAAATATAACATTTTTGTAACAAAATTTTTGAAAAATTTAAGTTTTGCAAATCTAAACTATAGTAAAGTACATCTTCTATTTAAAACTCCCCAAGCTATAGACCACTCAAGTATAATGCTAAAAGGACCTGTCACTGTGACTATTATATATTATTATTTAAAATCACATTATTTTCAAATGAAAATGATGTAACAGGTAAAATAAGTTTCACATTGTTCATCATATATTCTCCCTCCATACATGTTACAATGCATGAAGAATACAAATATATTAAATATAAAGAAATTATGGCTCAGTGAGCACACTTACTTTTAAGACAATTAAAGTCAAGTGCTGAAGTGGGTTTAGTTGTAGTGAAGTTTCCACCAGTTGCATACCGGAATATAATCTCTATAACTAATAGACTTGCATTTTATAACATAACAATTTTTCATGATAGTCTTCAATATGTGTGCATTGTGCCTGCACATTATGTGCTCTTAGCCCTGTTTTTTCATTTTAAAAATCTTAGTTCTCTAAAATTCAGCAAACTTACAAGAGCTATTGAACACGCTGATGAACAAGTAATAAGTGTTTTATTTTAAGACTATGAATTAAACAATTTTTGTATTACTGTATTTTACTAGTGATAAAAAAGATTTTAAAGAATTGCATGGAATTTGAAATAAATCATGACATTTTAGGCTCCTTCAAGTGTCTTTTTCTTTGTGTATAGCACTTCAGAAATTTATGATTCCAAATAAAATCCTGGTAATTTAAACAGTAACGACATCATCTATAATGTTTACTTTCCTATAATTGTATGTATGTGTTATTTATTCCAGAAATATACTGGTATTAGGATCATAGTAGTATAATACAAAGTTTATGCACAATTTGTGATGTAATGCAGCACTCAATTAAAACTGTAGATAGACGATGTTCATTGGTAATATCCTGCAAATGTGCTTTCAGAGAGATATTTCTTTGTTAAAAATCTGCAATTTGATGAAAAACTTCTTTCAGACAGGAACTGCTCTAAGACAATTTATTTTCACAATGTTGACTTAGTTGTATGTTAGTAAAAGGTTATAAAAATAGAAAAAATAAACCTCCATAAATTCAATGTAAGAAATGATCACAACATATAAAATATATTCATATTGGTGGTTGAGTCATTTTATGTGTAGCAATATTTAATCATATAAAATGTAACTGCAGAAATTATGTTTTAAAAATAAATCGCATTAAAATTTGGTTTCATGTGTACTCTGAAGACAGGATCTCTTTATTACATTGATCATTTAAAGGAGAAGATAAAATTTGTATTTGTAGTTTTAAGAGCAAGTTTCCTGTAAGCATATATCATCCTGCATTTTGTGTAAGCCTTATAGGATATACTAACAAAGGCTTTAAAAGTAGGTTTCACATGTAACACAGATTCCCTGTAGCAAGATTTCCATTGTTCTTCCCTCCTGCTCACCATGAATTGGTTAACTGTGCATGCACCATGAACAATAAATGTTATTACTATTTATTATAAAAATTTATATTTTAGATCAATTAATATAAGAACAAAACTGTATTGCTTACCTCCCTTATTTTCCAAATTCTTTTTCATTTTATTTTGCAATACTATGTGATTTTCCATTCTTCAAGTTGATACTTTCAATTAAGAAATCATCAGTTTCAGAAAATAGCAATTTGATTTAAAAATATGGCTTAAAATATGAAATTGGTGTCTCTTAAGCTTAGCATAAAATGGTTAGTTATTTGTTCTCTGTATTTCCTCATACAATTACATGAATCTCTCCAAAGAATCTGTCCAATTCACTAGGGACAGGTGATATTTGATCACAAAACTGCAACATTTGTAGATAGATACTGTACCATGAAACCAGTACTGAAGGGAAAAATCAGTGAAATAAAATATCCAATCTACATCTATTGTCTTCTTTTTCACAAGTTAACTTTGTTGACTTTCTCAAAAATCATTCTTTTACTCCAATCAAGAAACTTATTCCACTATTTCATGAAATTCTTCCTGTATTATTCTGCCCATTTTCACTTAAAACTTCCTTGAGAATATTTTCCAAATCACATGATTTCCCTGCATATGAACTATGATCAAAATATATAAAACAATGAATGTTTACATTTTAAACAATTAATAGAGAAAAAGACACATTGCCACTAACGTCCCTGAAAATACTCCTCCTTAGCATGAACACGCTTATTCCATTGATCTCGCTGTTTTCTGAAGCAATTCTCTAAGTCCTCTTTCATGAGTGTCTTCCTGACTTGTGATCACAATAGAGACTGCTGTTGCTGAGTGCCAACCACTGAGAAGCAGTCTCTTGAGAGTGTTACACTGTGTCCTCATCCGTCTTATTCATCACAGCTGACACTGCCACTTCTTTTCCTCCCAAGGTCAAAATGCCTATGAATGATAAATGCTTTAAATGTATTCAGAACACTAAGTTAATTACAGAAACTCTACTAAAGATAGTGCTAACAGACTGTCAGAACAGGTTCGGGAGGAGGAAAGAAAGATGACATAAGTCTTGCTATCCAAGGGAAGTGTTTCTATGAGGATTGATGGTAATGTGTCTTTTATGTAATAATCATTTTTAAATTTAAACATTCATTGCAAATTTTGATCATAGTTCACAGTCATTCTGAATGATAGTCTTAGATAATTCTTCTTTGTAGGAACCAGCCTATAAGCTCAAATTTGACCAAGATGTAATGAAAATAAAAAATAGACTTAAAAACACACTAAAATGTGGGGACTCATGTCTCCCTTCCACATAGAGTCCTGGATCATGGGCACACTATTCACTTAGGCCTGGGCATAAGCACTTACTGTTCCACAAGATTCACCTGTGTCCCTCCCTCGACGGTGCTTCTCAAGGGAAACAACTTCATCTCAGGTGTTTTCACTTTTCCCTGTAGGGTGTTTGCACAGTTGTGTGTCCTCTTTCTCCTCAGTACTCACAAAAAGGCCAATTAGGTCTCATTCTTCTCATTTGACTTCCCATATGCCATATGCTTTTAATGGCTAGAAGACAAGAAGCATATTTTGTTCTCTCATCACTTAATTTTTCTCCTTCTAATTACATATTTTGTGTACCACAGGGTGTGATTAAATATAAAATTTTTCCTACCCTATCTATCAGTTTCAGTATTCATCAAAAATAGATTGTTAAAGAACAGTTGATACATATGACATCTTATGGGCATAAAGAATAGGATTATGCCATTTAGGGAATAATGGTTGTAAATGATTATTGTCATGTGAATCAAAAATCAAAATCAGTAAAATAAGTTTCATTTTCCCCTCATATTTGAAATATAAAGAAGAGATGACATGAAATTAGCAAGCAACTAATATTATACAAAGAAAATGAGGAGCAGGAAAGGGGTTAATTTGTGTAGGAAAAATTACACTCATATGTACTTATTCACAGACACTAATAAAATAAAAATCATAGGCATGAATAAAACATATTTTACATTTAAAATATTTATATTTTTACAATAATTTGATTCTATAGCTGCTCAATAATAACAGCTTTCTTTTTTCCCCATGGTACTTGAAATATTGCAGTTGGACCTAAATTTACAGCTTCTCACTGTGTAAAAACAGCTCATCTTTGACTGACTGCAACTACCTTATGTGTAATTGTTTCTGCTCTTCACATTTCATTATAAACTTCTCACTGATTACCTTTTGCAGAATTATTACCTTTGTAAGTAAATGACTTGCTTTGAGTAAAATGCTACCTTTTTATTTTATCCTTATATTACTTGACCAGTTAAGGCAGGAAAACTACAGCCATAGAACCGAGTTAATGAAAAATGCCTTCTCTGACAACGTTTATACCTTCACCTCTGCCATTCATGGAATTATAGTCAAGTGACATGTCTACTTCTGTATTACCTCCTGATCTAAAAGCTGAGAGTTCTATGATATTAAGGCTCCAATCTTTGCATTCACTTTAAGGTGGCAGCTATGCATCTGATGATTTTCCCATCTATTATTACTTTTTCTTATATGATAAAAGCAAAATACATTCACAAATGCTATCGAAGTAAATAGTTTGCACTTGGAGGTAATTACTGCTATTTACATAAAATGGGATGGAGAGAAAATTTAAAATTATTAAATTCTTAATAATTCCCACTAAGAATTGGATTGCATGCAAATGTTGTTCACATGGTGATGCTGGGTTTACAATGATTGTCATGTCTTCTAGTGATTTTGTTTCTAAGGTTCAGACTATGTTCCAGATTCTTTCTTTTCTTTGGATTTGTTCATCATATTTTCATCTTTACATTTTACTTTATGCTATGTTTACAAGTAGATCGGTATTTTTTTTTTTTAGTAGTTTCTCAGTGATGTTAAAATACTTGGCAATTGAGAATGAGGAAGGTTGTCTATGACCTTGGGCTGAAAGTGACACTCTGTGATCCTACTCTGAGCGCTAGCCTCCTCAGTGCTGCCATCTTCCCTGGGCATGTGCCAGAGTCCAGCACTTCCACCGTTTCGCCACAAACCTCAGATATGTTTGTCTCATTCCTCCATGCCTCAGGTGCATTTAGTCGTGATCAATGCCCTAAGGACGACAGAGTAGTTACCTTTTTCTCACAATTTAAGGCTTTCAATTTGCCTGTGTTTTAATAAATTGTTAATGTAAGCTCTGCAAGGGGACAATAAATAAGAATAAAAATGATGCTGTCACTTGGAAAGTGATAAAATGGCTCCTGGTGATATGGATCACAGGATTGCTCTACTTTAATGTGATTTATTTGTGATTCCTTATAACTAACTGCTATGCTGAAGGGAATTCTTTACATGTGTTCTACCTGACATCCTGTTTTTCCTCTTGAACATAATTCTAAGAACTGTCATCTCTTTAAATGCCTTTCTCTCTAATAGGGCTTATCTTTATTCTAAATCCAGATATGCCATGTAGGCCAGGAATGAGCTGTCCATACATACCTGATTTTGATAAATTATCTGCATAGACTCATCAGCTTTTGTCCAAGCAACACCCTCCCATGTTTAAAGAAAAGAACTGATAGATTTTCTTTCAAAATCATTTTATCTTTACCTTACTCTTGAATGATTAATGGAAATAACACCTTCTTCTGTGATTTCTGTTTTTAGAATTTCAGTACAATGAAAGTGTCTCTCATGGGTACTGCAGCCTACAGTGAACTGAATGAGTTCATGAGTTACTGTTTTATGTTTTATGTTAGAAATGCTCTTGTTGATGTGCCATGAAATGAGAAGAAAAGCACAAGAAAATCAGTGAAAGCTTTTGAAACTTTAGAACACTGACAATCAAGTCATACATTTGATTGCTTTTTTTCTTTGTTACTAATAAAAATGTAAGGGAAGGATCTCCATCCTACTTTTGAACAAACTCCACCTGGGGACATTGTTCACAACTGTCTACTTGGCGGAGAGTTGGATCATTGTCATAGTTCTTTACTAAAAATTCTAATGAAGAGCTGCTGAAATATATTTGGCATGTGTCAACTCCTGAGTTAGGTGATAGCTCTCATAAAACTGGGTGAAATTCCTACGCTGCTTGGTCAGTGTTTGTTGAGACAGATAGTTATTTATGACAACCAGTCATCTGAGAATAATGACCAGGGAAGAGCTAGAGATATTGACAACCTTCAGACCATTTCAAGTAGCTTAGGACACAGCTTCTTTTCATCATTTTGGACAAATGAGTTATTAAAAAAATAGTGGTTTATCTTTTCTCGGCTTTTTACTTCTGCATAAGGAATGCCATCATTTCTTTTGTAATTTCCCCTTAAAACATATTCCTCAGACAGGAAGTCAGAGAGGAATGGAACAGAGGATGTAAGTAATTATGTTTATATTTCTTTTATTAAAATAGCTTCTTTTTTGAATTATGTTTTAAATGATAGAATAGAGCTACCCATCTGAACTTCCTCATGGTTTTCACTGTTTCGTTACCTTCTCATTCACTTATTTCTTCATGTGTTTGCAAATTACAAAAATATATTTTAAAGTAACATGTTGCTTTTATATTTCCACAATATATTAATGTTAATTGATTCATATTCATTACAAAGTTGAATGGTTAAACAATGATATACACATTTCTCTATTTTATTATTATATGTCCCAATATCTTAGTTTATGTATCCAAGGTTATTGCCACCTTTATGGTTCAGTAAGTGGTTGTAGTTTTATTGGGAATTTCAATAAGGACATCAAGGGAACAACCAGGCACACTTGAAACCATAGCCGCATTCATCTCTGAGTAATAGCCAATTCATCATAGAGGCTGTCCTACCTGACCTGAAATATATCTTGTCTTGGGAATTCCAGATCGGCCTGATAGTTCACCTGAGTCACTTGCCATTTGGGAACAAAGTTATGAAAACTATTCAACTTACACTTTAGGTGGGGTTTTCAAGACATAACTTAATCTTTATCTAATTTTTATAATTTTTCTATGTTGTCATTTCAGAAATAAGTACAATGACAGAGAATATAAATATCTCTCGAAGGAGAAACGAGGTAAGATAAAGTTCAGATGACACACGAATATAATCTGCATCTTATTTGTAGGTGATGCAATTTAATAAAATTAGTGTTTTTGAAGCAGTTTTATGCATGAAGCAAGATCCAGAATAAAATTTGAATATTTATCTAAGTTAAATAAATAAATTCTGTAAGGTAAAATAAAGTTGATGTGCAAATTATTTCATGTGATCACATTCACTAACCCCAAGTTCTCTTCCCTATGTGAGCAATTAGACAGCATGTCATTAAAAATACAAGGTACTAAATGAAAAGTGCTTTGGATTTTCTTTTTAGCAAACACAATTTAAACAACATGATTTAATACCAAAGAAACAAAAGAAAAAGACCAAAAATTAACACTTAATAATGCTTCAGTGCTTAAATTAATGCTTATAAGTAGTTCCATTTATCATGTTGTGGCTAAAACTATTAAAATATCACTTTATTCTGTGGTGTAAGGTTTGAAGCTAATTTCCTTTAGCCAGAGCAATTACAGCAACATGCCATATATAATCTGTGCCTTGGAATGACTGAATGAGACTTAGAAGCATAGAAGAAACCCTGCTAGATAAAATTAGTATTTGTTTGAAACGGAAAAAATCAATAAAGTTTTTCAATGTTGTAAATAATGCCATTATTTTGCAGTAAACTAAAATGTAAATTAATTTATATTCATATAATTAATATGGAATGACTCAATAGTTAATATGGATGTGACGTTTAATGAATGTAATAGCACAGAACTCCACTTTTTGTTTAGTGATGTATAAACATTTTTAAAGTTCCCTAACAGTTCAAGTTCCTGACCTGGTTTACTGTCAATACTTGATGTGCAAATTTTTATGTCATTCTAATTAATGTTTGATGAAGCAAGGCCTATTTATTCATTCATTTTGAAAGTAAGGAATTTGAAGTACACGTGGGTTAGGTAACTTTCCTGACATTGCTCTTTGGAAGTCAGAATTTCATTACCTTTTTATGCAAAATAGTTAAGAAAACATTACCTCCAAAGCGCATCCCCTTGATTGGTTTAAAATCTGCAGATTTTCTAGCAGCTCATCAGATAGTTCTCAGTTACAGCTTGTGAGGCATTGGATTAAGGTTCTGGTGCCTAGAACAGAGGAACAAAGCAAATGCGCTGATGTGCATGTGTCCGTGGGCACGGAGGAACAGGATCTCAGGTACAGTAATCAAAATTCTTGATAAAGGTATTGAGTCCACCATAAATATAAAAGCTTAGAAAATACCAACTAATTGCAAATATGTTACTGTGCCCATGAAAAAGAGATCACCCTCATACAAAGGGGAAGATAGTGTAACTAAACACAATAAGCACACATTTAATTTGTCCACAAACCGCCATTTTCTTACATTTTTTCTGAAAGGTATTTAGTCTTCTCTAGCAATATTTTTACTGATTAGGAAGTTTGTAATGTTTGGGAACATTTTCTGCAACTCTAAAAAGCATATAGCTGCAAAAATAGACTATAAAGTTATAAAAATTTAATCAACATGTATAAATCCTAGTTAAAATGGAAATTTGGGCATTGTTTCATTATGTTTGAAAGGTTATTTCCTTAGAAATAACCATGATGGGTTAGCATCTATGCTTACTAATTTTAATTCACTATTAACAAATCTCAAACAGTATGGGGTGTATTTGATATCTTCAAAAGTTTTACCTTGAAAGTTTTAGTCTCTTGAGTCTAGTTTTAAACAAGGTTTAAAAATTTATGCACATAAGTTTCTACAGAATGTTATATGATCTCTTTTTATTTATAAAGGGCACATTGGTGACATAATACTGAATATATGTTAAAGTACTGTTTTGAGAGGAGAGTTGACATAAGATAATGTGATTTATGCTTCCTATCCATCATTTTGACAGATTTTAGACAGTTGTCGCTATTTGTCAAACATGGTACAAAACAAGA
>PVIR01008842.1:0-55288 GCA_004026965.1 Petromus typicus | reverse complement strand
ACTGTAGACTCGTACAACCCCTGTGGAGATCAGTTTGGAGAATCCTCAAAAAGCTAGGATTGATGGTCCCATTTGACCCGGCCATTGCCCTGCTAGGTATATACACACAAGAATTAAAAGACTCATATCACAGTGACATATGTGTACCCATGTTTATAGCAGCCCAATTTGTGATTGCTACATCTTGGAAACAACCCAAGTGTCCATCCACTGGAGACTGGATAAAAAAGCTGTGGTTCTTCTACAGAATGGAGTACTACTCTGCCATAAAAAATGATAAGTTTGAATCATTTCTACTTAAATGGACATACCTTGAGGATGTCCTCATAAGTGAAATAAATAGGGCACAGATAGGTACATATCACATCTTTTCTCTGGTATGAGAAAATGAAGATGTAAATGAGTCCTAGCATTGTATGTTATATATTGTGCAATAGAAAATGCTCAATGTAAAATAAGGTGAAAGGGGACAATATTGAGATTGTAACAAAAAAGTAAGGAAACAAATTTTATGTATATGGGGAGTATGGTAGGGTGGATAGGGCTATGGGAAAAAATGAGAATTAAGTTGTGTCTTGTACTGGTACAAATCCCCATTATGGAGTGCAATCATGATGTGTATATTTAATGTACCAATAAAGATTAAAAAAAAGATTACAAATTAGCTTTAATTACATTCAATAACTCTTTTGTGATACAGCTCTCTTTCCCTTTAAGTTATATTATTCCTGTTACAAATTACATTTTTATAGAATATGTGCCCAATAACACAGATTTACCTTTATTTGTGTGCATTTGTCTTTTATAAGGTTAAAAATAAGTGGAACTGCAAAGCAAAACTATAATAATACTGACTTTTCTACTTGCCTATATATTTACCTTTCTCAGATGTTTTATATTTTCATAAAACTTCAAGTTACTCTTTAGGCTATGTCCATTTGCTTCAACCTGAAAACCCCTTTTAGCATTTTTTTTTTTTTTGAGACAGGGTCTTGCTTTGTAGTTCAGGCTTGCCCTGAACTCATTGTGTAGCCCAGGCCAGCCTCAAACTCTTAGTACTCCTCCTGCTTCTGCCTCGTGAGTGCTGAGATTCCAACTGTGAACCACCACGCCCAGTATTATGGTATGTGGTTATCAGTGCTGGGCTTACAAGCATGAGTCACTACATCTGGCATTGTAGTATGTGCTTACTGGGGATCGAACTTGAAATTCTTGATTTTGTAATTTATTTTTAATACTTTAAATATAGCATTCTATTCTTCTGGTTTTTAAAGAGAAATCTGCTTATCATCTTACTGAAGGTCCTTTGTACATGATGAGTCTTTTTTTTTCTGCTTTCAAGATTTTCCTCTTAATTTTCATGATTATATGTATTGATATGAGCCATCTTGGGTTTGTCCTCCTTGGAATTCTTTGAATGTCAGGGATTTGAATATTCATGTCTTTTTTACAGTTTGTGAAGTGTCAGCCATTGTTTCTTCTAATTTCCTCTCTAAAATATTTCCATAAATAACACATTGAGCCACTGGGTGGTTTTTCATAGTACTTTAGTGTCTTTTCATTTTCCTTTATTAAGATTTTTTTTTTTTGCCTCTTGTATTTGATAATTTCAATTGATTTATCTTTAAGTTTGTTGAATAACTATTTCATCTGTTTTAATATAAGGCTGAACATGTCTAGTGAATTTTTTCAGTTAAATTATTGTACTTCTTTGTTTCAGAATTTTTCTTTGGTTTATTTCCATGATTTCTATCTTGGTTGATATTTTCCTTTGTTTACAAATAATTTTCCTCTTTTGTTGTATATATTTAAATTTATTGACTCAAAAATATTTAACCCAGTTGTTATAAAATTTTGGAGAAAAAGTTCTTTTGTCTGAGCTTGTTCATGGGCTGATTTTTGCTAATTTTTTTCCTTGAATCATGTTTTCTTATTTCTATATGTGTATTGTAATTTTTTTGGATATTAGACTTTGACAGTTATATTATGGTAACTTTGGAAAACATATTCTCCTTCATTCTCCTCTTTTGCTTTTTTATTCTTTATTGTTGAAGGTGGCCATAATCTATTTTGAGAGTTTTCCAAACAATTTTTGCAAAATCTATTCCATGTCATGTATGATCACTGATATCTGTTATTTACCTTACTTCTCCTATTATCTCTCTAATGTTCTTTGAATGACAGAAGCTTAAACAAACAAGTGTCATATTTATGAACCAAAAAGAGTGAATAACCACCTCCCCAAATCCTTGTGAAATGTCTGTTCTAGAGCAGCCTTTCACCACATAGACCATCTGTGCGTCGGCTGGGTTAGTGGGTAAAAACGTCTGATTTTTTCAGTCTTTTCTAAACAATGCATCTTGTTTGGCCATGTGCCTGGATTTCTAAAATTTTTCATGTACAAACATTTTTGAATATTATAACTTCCTCCAAATTCTCACCCTCATTTGTGCTCTGGATCTTAGATGGTCTATCATAACTCTCCACCCTAATCTTTTGTCCAAGTCATCCATGAATTTGTGGCTTTACACTTGTGTTTTGAGTTGGGTAAGATGGAGATGAATGCTCTGCATCCATCCATAGGCTACTCTTTAGAATGATCAGAACAGATGTACATAATCATTTTCAAGTGAGGTCTGGTGTCCTCTGAGTGAGAAAAATGAAAACCAAGCTCCTGCTGCTGAGATCAATGCTCTTATCATGCTGGTACAGGGGAGGGTGGATGAGTAAAAAAAACCCAACAACACTTGTCATTCATTTTGAAGAAGGTTATTGATTAAAATGTTTGCTTACTTGTAGGGAAACTCTGACTATTTTCCAATGTCTGACAAAGTTGACTTACACAGTTTCTTTTTTAAAAAGAAACAAACATTTTAAAATGTTTTTATGGAAGAATAAGAGCTTGGGACCTCACAGTTTGCCGTTTTGCTGATGACCTGGTTGTGCATAGTTTTAAAACTGCCGAAGTATTGTGATTGAAAGACAAATGTTTGAAATAAGAATCAATTATATGCTACTTATGAGACACACCTCAAATATAATAAAAGACAGATAGAAAAGATATCACAAACAGTATAAGAAAGCTGCTGTGGCTGTATTAATATCAAAGTAGATTCGTGACAAGAAGTGTTACTAAAGGTAAAGATAAAAATTTTCGGTGATGAAAGAGACAATCTTTCAGGATGATAAATAATCCTAAACATATGGATAAAATATTATCTTCAAAATTCATGAAGCAAAATTGGCACATCTAAAGGAGGACATGGGCAAATCTAGAATTATAAAGGGACTAATGAACATTATTTTTTCATAATTGATAAAAAGAGCAGAAATAAAGCAGTAAGGGCATAGTGACATTAAGGACATATTATCCGTAATGAGCTATTTAACACACTTTGGCCAATTAGCATATAGAGACCATTTCATCCAACTGAAGAATAAATGTTGAGAACAGTGAAATTTTAAAATTTCTCTCTACTTGCATGCTAATTAGTTAGCTTCTGAAGTTGAATGGTTGCTAGTTGCTGATTTGATTATATTTGTTTCTCTAAGATTCAGGTTAGCACTTAACTCTTAATTGATGGCATGAAGAGGTGGAACTTGAGGACGATGATTAGGCCATAAGAGCCCTACTGTTATGAATGCAGTGTGTGCCATCATATATGATCCCAGGGCCAGGAACCTCTTCTGTCTCATCTGCCATTTGAGGACACAGTGTTAATACCCTTCTACCCTTTCCACCATGTAAGGACACTGGGATGGCATCATCTCTGAGGAATAGGTAGGTCCTTCTAGAAACCAAATAATCTAGTGCCTTGGTCTCAGACTTCCTAGCTTCCAGAACAAATACATTTCTTGTGTTGATGATTTAATTATGTGCCATAGTTCAAATGTCCCCTTCAAAATCTGCTTGATGTTTAATTGCCATTGTCACAGTAGTAAAGATAGGACTTGTAGGAGGAAGTGAGGCCAGAACGACTTCACTCCTGAGTGGATTAAGCCTGTTATTGAGGGTTCTGAGTGGGAAAGGTCTGGGCAGAGCATCCTCTCCGCGGGTGAGACTCCACAGTCAGCCCACCAGCATGGGGGGGTTGTAAGTAGCGACTGAGACAAAAGTGACAGTGTCTGACTCTCTCTCTGTGTGTGTGTGTGTGTGTGAGAGAGAGAGAGAGAGACAGAGACAGAAGAGAGAGAGAGACAGAGAGAGAGAGACAGAGAGAGAGAGACAGAGAGAGAGAGAGAGACAGAAAGGAGAGAGAGACAGAGAGAGACATGAGCAGCAGGGAGCCACCAAGAACTGGCCAGATGCCTGGAGATATGAACATCTACATATTCTAGATAGATAAGAAAGACCCTGCCCTTGAGGAGTTTCTGTGCATGTTAGGATGTTCCATCAAGCACCCTAACTTCTATGTTTTAGAACAAAGTCATGACACTGTGTTATAAATAAGGAAGATCTTTTTGTTAATACTTCCGGGGAAGGTCCTAGTCTCCTGCTTCACACTGGTTCTTTCTGAAACTTCAGCTGCCATAGGCGATACAGGCTTCTCCTACACAGACTGCTGATTTGCCTCATAGCAGAGGAAGCGTGTGCTTTGAAAACTTCAATTTTTTATGACAGGGTGAGAACAAATCTTCCCCATTCTTGCTCCTAAGGGATACATTATCTTTATAACACTGGGCAGCAAACCAATCTGCATGCTGTTACAGATACTATTTCTATTTTAAAAGGTCGTCTTCTGTACATACATCCTTGAGCAAAAACAGAAAAATCCTCAGTGTTTTCGCACACAAAATGCAGAAGTACAGACGCTCATGGCTGATGAGGGGAGCTGCATCTGTGGAGTTCAGGAAAGACTCACTGAGAAGGTAGAGATTTGGAAAGTGGAAAAGGGGCTTTTGTGCTGACATGGAAAAGTTAATAAGAATAGCTGATAACTAGACTAAGTTGAACAAATGGACAATCAAAACAGAAGAGAAGTGCTACTGCTGTGGCAGGTCAAACAGATCTGCTCCTCATCCATTGGGGAGTTGCCATTTTGGAGAATGAGGCATAAAGTCCAAGGGATGTTGTAGAGCTGTAGAGACCAGCTGCCTGGGACAGGGTTTGCATGCAACAACTCACACATACAACTTAGTCTCCCAAATGCTGGTGATGGCGACCTCCCTGTGTTCTTTCTATGGTACATGCTGTGTACAGGAGGGTCCTTCCCTGCATCAGATTCAGGCCAGAGTGAGGATATCCAGTGGACCTTTGACTTATGAATTCAACTTGTGTATGAGGGCTGGTTGTAACTCAACTTTGTTCTAAATCAAGACCATTTTTCCTATATGAAATAATGGAAATACTTATAATGCATTCTGAACCTGCCAAAGCATCCTTAACTAGCCTTTTCATAATAAAAAGGGTTGCATAATGTGTATGATTTACCAGAAACACCAAAATTTTCCTAGTGCATTCACCAAATGTATAAAATGTGCCTAGTGTACCAGATACAACAATTTCATGCTGACCTCACCATTCAAATTGTCATCTTTAACTTGCAGGAAGGGAGGATGAAGTGGGAGGGGGCTGTTGTTTGGAAGGAGAGTCCCCATTCCACAAAAACAGAGAATCTGGCTCTCTGGTGTCCCTTCTTTCCTTGGGAGGGTTGGTAGCCCACTAAGACTTGCTTGTGGCTCACTAGGTCTCAATCTTTTCAGAACTGAAACTGGTCTAAAATTGTCTGTTTCTGTCTTTCTATTCTTCTGTAGTATGACATTGTCATTAAGCAAGTTAATGCAGTGATTGGTTTTTTCCATCTTGGTGGGTCTTTTCTACAGATATTTGTAGCTCTGCCCATTTTTTCAGAATTTTATTTATTTTGGAAGAAGAATTTTGCTTTTGATTTTCTGGGGCCATTTTGATAGCAATAATCATAACAATTATATAAAGCATTGACAAGTCACATCCACAAACACACATCTAGGCTCAGGTTGACCCTTATGTATGCTTATAGATGTTTTTCCGGTATCATGAGTCTTTGTTTGGAATTGTACAAGTATAACTGAATACTGGTTGTAAGTTAAAATTAAAATTCTATTTGTAACCCAAGTTTGTATAGAGGCTGCTATTACCTGGAGAACCAACAGTACCTCCCTCAGGGATGAATAGCAGTGACTGATATTCTAAATAGGAGTCAGTTACCTTGGGTGGAAACCACAACTTCCTATTCCATATCTTCCTAGAAATCCTTGCTCATTTCATGCATGCTTGCTACATGACTTGTTCCCCCACTTGATTTCCATTTAATCAGCATTACCTAAGTGATTATACTTGTGATCTTATTGGTTGACAGTTGTTTCTTCCTGCCTCATTTCACCTTGTGATCTCCTATTGGATCAGCATTACGTAAGCAACTATACTTTTGACCTTCTTACTGGACTATAGTTTTGTTCTTCCTTGAATCCACCTCACCTCATGGTTTTGCTCAATAAAACATCCTTGGGAAGTGGGGTTGGTGGGCAACTCACTTTCTGTATGCTGCTCTTCTTTTACTTAGATGGAAACTATATGTCCCTCAATGAATTCTTCTTACTCAACCTCCACTGTTTGTAGAATTAATTTTATGATTTTAGAGAATATGAACTCAGCATGCCAGATCCATATATCAGACACCCTATATCAGTCAGATAGTAGATCAGAGAATTCTTTACCCTGAAGTCAGATTGTTCTCAAGAAAGACCCTAGACTCTAGGGCCTAGAGGAAGGGTTTTGTGATGGCTCAGAAGGAGGTGGGTTAGGATGCTACAATTGGGAGCAAAAGAGAAACTCAGCTAAATTTTGTTAGCAAGCATTTTGTTCTTATTGACCAGTGGGGGGCAATGCAACTAATTGTTTATAGGGCAAATAAGGGAGTTACGAGGTTTGTTGCTAGTCTTGTAATAGATTAAAACTTGTAGCACCCTTGAGTGTATCTAAGTCACAAGGGGACAAGAAAGCCATTTTCTGGAGAATCTCTCAATAGTTGCTGTTTTCTGGAAGTACAACTTTCAGGTAAAATTTAAAATTTCTAGTTTCCAGGAATGTTGAAAAGGGGAAAAAGGATGCTTAATACTGGAATAAAAAAAGAATATCACTACTTATTTAAAAGGCTTGTAGGATTATTAACTACCATTTTGAAAAAAAGTTCATGCTAGTAATTTCACAATTTATTTCTTTAATTTCCTTAATTTGACAACTTCATAGGAGTAGACTAATTTTTAGAAAAATATAAATTTAAAAAATCAATAAAAGAAAAAACAAAAAACCTGAAAAGAACTGTAGGTGTTAGAGAAGTTGAAGTCATAATTAAAAACTTTCATCTTTTTTTTTTAGGTTTTTTTTGAGACAGGGTCTCGCTTTGTAGTTCAGGCTGGCCCTGAGCTCAGCCTCCAACTCACATCACAGCAATCCTCCTGCCTCTGCCTCCTGAGTGCTGGGATTACAGGCGTGAGCCACCACGCCCGGCACTGTGGTGTGTGGTACTGGTTGCTGCTGGGCGTGAGTCTCCATGCCCAGTATGGTATGTGGTAACCGGGGATCGAACCCGGGTCCTTGCGCTTGTAAGACAGGTGCTGGAACCACTGAGCTAAATCCCCGGCCCCAAAAACTTTCATCTTTTAAAACTCCAGGTCCAGATAATTTCATTGGGAATTCCTCTGAATATTTTAGGAAGAAAAAAAAATATTCTAACGAGATTAGATAGAGAGTATGTTTTCAGTTCCTTGCATAAGACCAACATAAGTAAGTCTGATACAAAAATCTAAGTATATTACAAACAGTGAAGTAAAAGGAGAGAAAAAGAAAGAAAAATTGCAGACTAACATAAAAATTCCAACAAAATATCAGCAAAATAAGTTGACAATAAAAGAACCAACTGAAAACTAAGTTGGAATATATGTAACTACTTAATCTATAGATTGACTCTAGATAAAAATTAAAGTGAAGTCATAAGACAACATTACCAGACTGGTGATCTTGTGCAGATTCTTGATTTCTTAAACGAAGAATTGAGCGGGACACATAAGAGGATCAGCAAGGTTATCAAGGAGCTTCTCAAAATAGCTCACCAGATGAATATTACTGGGTTCTGGAGTGGGAGACCTGGTGTAGTCCCAACAAGTAAAATCTGACTTGGTCTTAGCTAGATTTTTTTTTTCTTTCCTTTAACTGGAGACTGGATAAAGAAGATGTATCTTTTTAATAAAACAGTACTATTGAGCCATAAAGAATAATAAATGAGAGACATTTATAACTAAATGGATTCACATTGAAGCCATACTCTTAAATGAAATAAATAGGACACACATGTATAAATACTGCATAGTTTTGCTGGTGTGAAAAGCTGCAAGTGTAAATGACGTAGGGCCAGGGATTTAGCTCAGTGATACCTTGCCTACCTTGCAAGCATAAGGGACCAAGTTTGGTCCCTGGCACTGCCAAATAAAAGTAAACGAGGAACAAAATGCATAATAGATAATGTTAAATAGGAAGTGAAGGTCTTAGCCAGATTTTGAGACTCCCCTTCAGTTTTCCTAGTAAATTTCTTCCCAGTAAGGCAGTAGACACTGTGGGACAATTAGAAACTCACTGTTAAACAAGTGGACTTTAATGTGACATGTTAGTGGAGTAAGAATCTCCCACTTGGGGTCCCCTTGATGCCAATTGTGGCTATAGACCTAGAGCAGAATTTTTCAGAAGAACAAGTCAAAACAGAATGAGCCATTCCAAATCAATAAGCAGTTGAATTGGCTCACTTGTGACTTCTAAGATTACCCAAGATTCCTTAGAAGAGATGGCAATGTCCATGGATATGGGTATTACAGGCTCCCCTGGGGCTCTTCAGTTATCAGAGACAGAAATGACCTCTGGGAGTGGAGACAGTCAGACCTCTGGGAGTGGGGACAGTCAGATCTCCAAAGCTACGTGTCGGGCATGTTGCCTTTACTAGCAGCATGGCCCAGGTGGAGGCTTGGTGCAGCCTCAACACCCAGTGTCCAATCCTCTTGCACTTGAAACAGGAACTCTTTCCCTGGCTTCCCTGGGTTTTTTCTTAGGCATTCTGGGTGGGTTTAAAGCATCACCAATTGCAGCAGCTATAATCCTAGGCTTCTGTTTTGTCTATGCTCTGGGTCATAATTTTTGAACACAGAAAAGGGCATTGCCAGCAATTGGGCCATAGGTGTCTGGAGTTTTTGTAGCATATGTCAAGTATCTAGGTCTAAATGAGAGATGAAATGATATTCCACTAGTTCTCCAACCTCCCTGAAAGATGGATCTATATTAAAGAAGACTTGTACTAGTTAGTTATGGAAAGTGGCTGGATTTTCCTCTGTGCCCTCTATGACACCACTCATTTTTTCATAGTTAACAGAGTTTTAAACCCATATCTTCATTTCCTGTGATAAGAACAACCAGCATATTAGGCACCATTTCTAGTCCATGAGTAACACAGTGCCAGTTTCATGCTGTGGAAGGGAGAATAACCTCTCCAGGGTGGTTTCCTTCCCTTTTTTTTTTTTTTTGAGACAGGGTCTCGCCTTGTGGTTCAGGCTGGCCCTGAGCTCAGCCTCAAACCCACATCACAGCAATCCTCCTGCCTCTGCCTCCTGAGTGCTGAAATTACAGGTGTGAGCCACCATGCCTGGCACTGTGGTATGTGGTACTGGTTGCTGCTGGGTGTGAGTCTCCATGTCCAGTATGGTATTTGGTCACCGGGATTGAACCTGGGTTCTTGCGCTTGCAAGACAGGTGCCGGAACCACTGAGCTAACTCCCCGGCCCAGTTTCCTTCCCTTTGTAAAGCACATTGTTCATCTACATAGTTCCTACTCCCTTGTAGGATCTTTGACTTTCAACTGGGATATAGCATGTGGCCAAGACAAATTGGACATCTCAGCATGATAAGTCAAAAATGAGTGCCTAAGTTTGAAACCCATCTGCAAACTTCCGAGTATCTTCTGACAGTTGTGCTAGTCATTTGCAATCTTGAACATCTGCAACTAAGAAAAAAGGACACCTGCACTTGAGTATTCCCACCTGGGACCTCTTTTAGGGGCAGGATAAACTGTAAACTAGAGTAGTAGGAAGAAGTTTGAGCTATGAGACTTAAACCTGTTTATGTGCTGCCCATGGGGCCTACAGCTGTCTGAAAAGCAAAATGAAAGGGCTGAGGAATGCTGGGACCCCCTAGGGTCCTGGCTGTAAGGGAAATTCTGAGTCACTTGGAGGGGATGGCCTTGATTTACTGGCCTGGGGACTAGAAGGAGAAGCTTGAGAAGACCTCCCAGATTCAGCAAACAAGTCAGAGAGATTGACATCTACCCAAGAAACAAGTGTGTGCATGGATGTCTCAGGGCAAGGTCATCCAGAATATCTTTCTCTTTGGAGGGTCACTTTAAACAGCATAGATCCTGGGCATTCCCTTTGATTGAGAGTCACAAATGCCCACATATTAGGTATATCATTCCACTGTATATGTTTTTAGCTGAAACATTGTCATTGGAGAATAGCCTCATTGTATCATCCTATACCAATTATTATATTATTATACCTATATAATTATTAAAGTATTATCCTATATCCTTCTCTTGTCATAAGCTGTTTCTTTTTCAGACTGTCAGGATCAACCTTTTCCCATGCATTAAGAGTATGGCCTAGTGGTGAAGTTAGTGAAATCGGCATGATAGTGAGGTCCAAGGAGTTTCCCATCGGCTCATCCTGGGGCCTGTAAAGAAAGGAGACAGCTGGGTGTTGACTCTTTCCTATGACATCCCCTGCAGAAGGAGGAGATCTGAAGGCCCCACAAAGCATCTGTTGTGAGATCCTAATACAGACTAGACAGATATCTCTGTCCAAACTTAAAACGATGTTGGCATTGTTCACAAAAGGATAAAAGAAAGCCTCTGAGGGGCTTTGTCTTTATACTGAGATGTTTTAACTTACTAGGATAAAGGAGGCTAAGCCACTTGCTGGCCTAACCTAGTCCTTTGACTCTCATGAGATGAGTGTGTTCATTTTTCCCCAAGCAAAGTTTCCTTAGTGACTCGATTCATTTGATGGCTGCACTTACATTCTGAGCCCCTTGATGGCTCAAGGTGTATTTTGAGGCCCTTGATGGCTCTACTTAAGCAGATGGAACCAATTTGGAAAAGTATCTCTTACGTTTTTTTTTTGAGACAGGGTCTCGCTTTGTAGTTCAGGTTGGCCCTGAGCTCAGCCTCAAACTCACATCACAGCAATCCTCCTGCCTCTGCCTCCTGAGTGTTGGGATTACAGGTGTGAGCCACCATGCCCGGCACTGTGGTATGTGGTGCTGATTGCTGCTGGGGTGAGTCTCCACGCCCAGTATTGTTATATGGTTACCGGGGATTGAACCCCGGTCCTTGCGCTTGCAAGACAGGCACCAGAACCACTGAACTATATCCCTGGCCCTCTCTTACGTTTAATCCAGTAGTAAACAAGTGAAGAATAAGGCCAACTCTTTTCATGTATTCATGGTCATTTTAGTTAAATTTTAAATACTGCTTATTTTCTGTTTAGCCTTCAGAAATAGGTTTTTAAATTTCCTGCACTTAAACAGTGAAGAAATCCAGCCAGGAAGTCACGGCCCCGGGTGGAGTTTAACATAGGTAGGAAGTAAGGGAAAACTGGCTTGGCTGTTATTGGCTGGTGCCACCCACCTCATGGGAACAGGCCCTTCTAGCCAGTGCCCCTCCCCAGTAAAAGCCTTGAGTGTTTCCTTTTTAAATGGACAATTTTTTTCTTCTATTCAGGAAGAGTTATATTACTAATTAAAATAACTAAAAAAGAAAATAGGTTCCTCCCTCTTGTCTTCAAAAGTCAGGAGCTTAGATCATGAGGCCAGGAAGTTAAGAAAGAAAAATGTGGTAGTTGACATAAGCGCATGTCTAGCTGCACACAGAAAATAGCTTGTTGGCTGGCCATGAGGCAAGGCAACATTATTGGGACCAAGTCTCACTGAGTGACAATCTTTCAGGACACGACATGATCTTAAAGTTCAACTAAGAGCTTTATTACCCAGATGGGGACTATCCTTCTATGCAGAAGAAGGTGCCAAGTTAGACTAAAGTGCAGTATTTAAAGGAAAAATCTATCACCCCTCCTACCTCTTACCAGGTTTCTATGCAGGAACATTAGATCATTCTATTGTTAAAGTGCAGAAGTGAATCATTATAGAAGCCAATAGCAATGATTAGATTACTGGTTACTGTAGAATAATGCATTTTAAAAACATACAATCTGCAGCCGCGTGCATAAGTTGGGTGGACAGTCCCTATTGAGACAAGTTCCGAGTTCACAGGGAGGTTACAGGATACAAACTAGGGGTTTTAACAAAATGGCTGTTTTTATGTTGACTTGGGTCTTACAACATGGTGGGACCCAGGACCAAAGCTCAAGCCAAGAAAGAAAAGCCATTTACAAACTGAAATAAGTGGAGACCAGGCTCATTTCCAAAAAGGGCAGCAAACACATGCATGGACAACAAGGGCTATCACAAGAAAGAAAGAAAAGTTTATAGTAGCTGGAATAACAAGAGCCATACATTTCCTCCCTCTATCCCCGATAGATGACACAGCAGCAAAAGTTCCCTATGTGGCGTGAGAAGAGGTCCCGGAATTCATAGCCTAGAGAAGAGAGTGAGGGAAAGAAAGAGAAAAAAAAACCCCTTTATAATATTTTAGATAGAGACAAAAAGTGTACCCATTGGGCCTAACCCAGTCTCCTCCTGGTTAGCTTGCCAAATAATGTTACTAGGTGGCTTCTTCTAGAAGTAGCACACCATTGCTTATGGGTTTTGGGTGGGTACTCGTATCTCTTTCTGGAGTTGGTTTCCAGGTTCTTCTCATCTCGAACAAATACTTTAACGAAACCAGCACAAAACTAGTGTCAAAGTGTATTTTAAAAAGTAAATATGAAAGGTTGGGGAGAAACTGGCTTTGCAGATTGAACTTGGGCCAAATAAAAAAAGCAAAAATTATAGCCTGGAGGACTCGGTGTGGGGCATCATGAAGAGAGCCACAGTGCTGACCTCTTTACGGTGTCTGTGTTGGTTTTTGTTGTACACATCTCATGGGAATTTGTGAGAACTTCTACCTATGGAGTCCTGAGTGGCAGTGCTGCGCTGATCCTGGGATCTCACCGCCCCTCTCTTCCCAGTCAGTCTAGCGCCACTCTATCTCCTATCTCATGAAGATCAAAGATTTATTGAAAGTGAACGTATACTCTGATGTATCATGGCCAAGTAGAGGCAGAAATGTGCAAGGGAAGCTTGGAAGAGGTGCACTAGGAAGAACAGGGACTTAGGAATGTGGAGAGCAAATACAGTCAGATACAGAGGCTCAGCCAGAAGAAGAGCCATACTAGAACTTAGGGAAGCAGGGCTGCTTGCAGACCACAGCACTTCTTCTATCCCTTGCTAGGCAAACACCATCTTGGAAGTGGATCTAATGTCCTGAATGAAGCAGCCAGTGTTGCAGCAGTGGCCAGACCCCTGACATAGGCCCCCATTCCACTGTTTCTCTCCCTGGAAGAGGGAAGAGAGTGAGTGAGATATTCATAGACTAGGGTACTGGAGAAGCCAAGGACTAACCCAGGAGGCACAGAGACCACACTGGCATGTCCTTGGACAAGGAAAGAACAAGAACACAGCATCCAGTAGGGATCTGGAGCTGGAGTCTGGAAGCCACAGATTGCAACCTTCAAGATCCAGGGGAGAAAAAGGGTGGAGCAGCACCAGAGCAGACAGCTTCATTGTTTTTCTAAAAACCAGGGTGTTGTGTGTCTGTGTGAGATCCTGCTCACACCCCACCATTTGAGGCCTGCAGTACACTGCTCTACCCCAAGAGAAAATGTGGTATGTGCCACAAGTGTGAGGTACCACACAGTTCACTGGTCAGAAAGTGAGGCTTTGTGGAGTGAGGGGAGGGAGACTTTGGAAAGCTGGGAATACGTGGCTTACCCCGAGGATGCAACAAGTACGCTTAACTGGAGCCTTATGTACGTTGAGCACAGAGGCCTAGGGACTATGAGGAGGGAAGGAAGGAGAGGAGATTAAGAAACCCCTTTGGGAAATCAGTGAAAGACTGAGTGCTGTTCTAACCACACTGCACCCTCCTCTAATTCAAATAAAAGTATCCGAACACAAGAAAAGGGCAATGATCACATGCTAACTATGCCCACTGGAGTGAAACTGAAACCGGGGCTGCTCAGCGATGTGCAGGAGTGGGATGTGCACCAACAAGGACGAAAAGGCACTTTGTGGATTCAGCGATGCTCTGTGGACTGAGGAGGCAGAGGGAAGAGTCAGACCCAGGAGTCCATTCAGACACCCTGTAAATCAAAACTTCTGTATTTGTGGAAGTAGGAAAGAGCTCACAGGCTGAATTAACATTGTGATGTAAATAGGACAGATGTTGCTTTGATTTTGTATTTTAGTGACTGTTTTGTTTTTTTCTTTTTGTTATTTATTCCTTCTTTTCTTTTTCTCTTTTCATCTACTATGTATATGGAAGGTGCCTGCATGTATATAAAAAATTAACTAGTGATTTAATCTAAATAGTATCTTTCATGGGCAAGTCAGAGCAACCTTCACCAAAATTATGCATGGGGGATTCACATACGTGATGATTACTGGGATATTAGCAGGTTCTGTCCTTCAGATAGCTTCCCTCAGTCTCCCTCTCTGTGTCTTTTCTCCCACTCCCATATTCTTTCACACTTCTCCGCCAGAACTTCGCTCCAGTTACAAGCATAGTACAAACACAGTTCAATGCCTTTCTTTCATTTGCTACTACCTCTTTCCCTCCTTTCTTTCTAATGTGCTCCCTTCCTTTTCCTCCCCTCCTCATTCACACCCTAGCCTACCTGTCAGTAGTAACATATTATAGTATTTATGGGTCATTGCAAAAAGGATGAATTTGTTAAAACAGGTTCAAATACACATGAAGCATGTATGGTTGGCTCTGTAGATGCTGATGTAACTTGATATAACTGGCAATGGTTCTCTCTTTGCAACAGAGCCAAGGGCTGATGTTATTATGTTGAATAGGCAGAAGAGGTAAATAAATGGCAGCACACAACCAAAGTCAAAATGATATCATTGGAAATCATATACTAATTAAAGAAATTTCCACAGTAGGGATAGAATTTTCTACTCCCATTGATTCTCAACCCTTCCTCTCACAAAAACAAATGCAAGAAAATAAGACAACAAGATGTTTCTAAAAAGTATTAACTCCCCAAAAGCTGATCCTATGGCCACTGATAGGGAGTAAATAATAAAGCCAAGTGTTTGAAATGTATAAGGGAATAAAAGAACAACAACAGCAGCAACAACAACACAAACCCAGATCGATAAGATGTTCAGCAGTGTCAGTGATGATGTAGTTAAACAGATAAAAGACTTAATTGCTAAAATAATCAGGGCACCTAAAGAACATGTACACACCACACACACACATACACACACTTCGGGTGCACTAACAAAGGTGATACATGATTGATCATTTTACTGAAGAGTTAGACATCAAAATCAGATATAAAAAATTCTACTGAATATAGGATATGGCATGGAAATGACCAACATGAGGAAAGATTACCAGGACTAGAAGATAAAGTTGATACAGGAGACCATATACTCAGAGATATCTTAAAAAGAAAAGAAACTGGACCCAATGACCAGTAGATGACACAAAGAAACCTAGAAGAATTGTAGCTAACGAACAATCAGAAGACAAAAGAAAATATGTAAACATTTATTTACCAAAATTATAGCAGAATAGTTTTTAAGTTTAAGGAAATAATTTATCTTTCAGGCCAGGAGGCCTAAATAGCCCTAATAAGAAAATAACTTTTCCTTTATACATTACAGTTAAAATCCCAGGTGTCCTGGGTTGTTCTTTGCAGTCTGTATTGGGACCTAAAGAAAAATCCCTAGTTCTAGCACACCATATGAGGCACTCAATCAATACAGTCAGAACACCTTCTCCTGTCTGCTTTAGAGGCAGGAAGACTGTGGCTCCTGAATTGCTACAAAGGCACTGCCTGAGGTTCCAATGGGCCTACCTGTTCACCAATACAGAGTCTCTGGGCTCACTTGTGCAGTCTGCCTGGAGGCCAGTAGGCTGTAGGCCCTGTGCAGCTGGAATGGTAGGGGTTGTTGTTCCAACAGGCCCAACTACTCACCAATACAAGCTGACTGGATTTGCTTCTGCAGTTGCTGTGGAGCAAGTCAGACTCTGACCTGCTAACCTCAGTCCCTGGGCGCTCTTTCGCCGTAGGCCTGGAAGCCAGCAAGCTCCAACCCTGGCGCAGATTCGGTGACGCAGACTCGGTGCCGCAGTCTCTGTTTCCCTAGCCGCCCGCTGCTAAAATGCTCAATGTAAAATAGGAAGAAGGGGGAAAAGTTGAGATTGTAACAAAAAAGTAAGGAAACAAATTTTATGTATATGGGGGGGTGGTAGGGTGGGTAGGAATATGGGCAAAAATGAGAATTAAGTTGTGTCTTATGTTGGTACAAATCCCCATTATGGAGTGCAATCATGATATGTATATTTAATGTACCAATAAAGATTAAAAAAAATCCCAAGTGTCCAATACAATGGCAGATTTTTAAAAGCTGTTAGGGAAAAGCAACAAATAATGTATAAAAGCAAACTTCTCTGACTTACAGCAGACTTTTCAACACAAACTTCAGAGACCAGGACAATTTGGGGTGAGTTTTTTCAAATCCTCCAAACACTACAAAACCTCAATTTTATTTTTGAAACAGGGTCTTGCTTTGTAGTTTAGGCTGGTCCTGAACTCAGTAATCTTCCTGCCTTCTGCCTCCCAACTGCTGGTATTACAGGTATGACCCACCATGCCTGGCACTGTGGTATGTGTTTCTGATTGCTGGTAGGCCCAGTATTGCATGTGGCTACCCAGGATAGAACTGTGACCTTGCACTTGCAAGGCAGGCGCCAGAACCATTGAGCTAAGTCCCCGGCCCAAAATCCTATTTGTAACTCAGATTAATATACTCTGTAACACCAACTTTCCAAATTGGTGGAGAAAAAAACACTTTCCATGAAAAAGAACACCTTAAGAAATTCATGACCACCAAATCAATCATATAAAAAGTACTCAATGATAATCTCAACAGAAAAAATGAGACTACCAACATGAAAGGGCCTAAAACAATGAAGGTGAGCTAAATAAGGCTTACTCACCTAGGAAAAATAAAGGAATCAGTAACAGAAAACGTATTCAATGACAGTCAGTACTTTTCACTAGTTACTTTCAGTATAACTGGTCTTAAGTTTCCAATCAAAAGGTATAGGCCAGTAGACTGGACAAAAAAACAAAAAATGCAATTATATGTTGCATGTAAGAGACTCATCACATCTATAAAGAAATACATAGCCTGGTAGTCAAAGCAGGGAAAATAATACTACATGCAATAGGAGCTCAGGAGTAGCTATTTTATTTTCAGACAAAGTGAATTCTAATTCATTACTGAGCAAAAGAGTCAAAGAAGGTCACTATGTACTGGTGAAGGGAACTATTCAACAGAAAAAAGATAGAAATTAAAAGTATATGTACAAAACACTGGCACATCCAATTAAATAAAACAAGCACTACTTACTGGATGTGAAAGAACAGATAAACAGCATAATCACAATAGGAAACTTTAGTACCCCACTATCACAAATGGATCAACTACACAAAAAATCAACAAAGAAATATTGGAGTTGAGCCACACCTTTGAACAAGAAAACTTAATAGATATCTACAATGTTTCACTGAACAGTAACAGAATACACATTTTTTTCTGAGCAAAACACAGAACTTTCACAAAAGAGACTGTATCTTAAACCATATGTCATGCTTAAATAAATACAAAAGCCTGGGAAACATATGTATCAGTCACTTTTGTCACTGCTGAGACAAAATGTCTAACACCCAAACTTAAAGGAGGAAATGTATATTTTGGTTTATAGTTTGTAGACATTTCGGTACATAACTTGCTGGCTCCAAGAGAAGGCGGCATGGCAGGGCAGAATCACAGAGCAGAAACTGTTCATGGCAGGTAGAAGGCAGCAAGGCAATCAACAACAGAGCCTTTTTTTTTTTGTCCCTTTCATATTCTATTGAGTCCACCTGGCTTAGGCAGATGCTAAAGCATTCAGTGGACTAATTTTGTAATCACATACCCTTAAAACCAGTATCACACATATTAGATTCAGCCACCTCTGAAAAAGCTCTATTTAGACTGAATGGAGGGGACATCTGGACACAAACCAAAACACCATCTCATGCATATTATCAGATCATAGTGCAATGAAACTAGAAATAAAAAAACTAAATAAAATATTCAAACAGATGGAAATTAAATAATATACTTCAGCAATCAATGGGTTTACAGAAGAAATCAAGTGAAAAAAAAAGCAGTCCCTAGACCGGGAATTTAGCTCAGTGGTTCTGGTGCCTGTCTTGCAAGCGCAAGGACCCGGGTTCGATCCTTGGTAACCACATACAATACTGAGTGTGGAGACTCATGCCCAGCAGCAACCAGTACCACATACCACAGTGCCAGGCATGGTGGGAGGCAGAGTCAGGAGGATTGCTGTGATGTGAGTTTGAGGCTGAGCTCAGGGCCAGCCTGAACTATAAAGTAAGACCCTGTCTCAAAAAACAAAACAAAACAAAACAAAACAACCCCCCCAAAAAAAACAACAAAAGCAAACAAACAAAAAGCAGTCCGTAGAATGAAAGAATAATGCCAGTACAATGCACCAGAACATATATGACACAATGAAAGCAGTCCTAAGATGGAGCATTATAATTATGAACTACTATATTAGAATATTAGATCTCATGTGAATAACTCAACAAAACACTTCAAAGTTTTAGAGAAAACAAGAGTAAACCAAATCCAAACCCGGTACAAGGGTGTAAATCATAAAGATTAGTGTACCAATTAATGAAATTGAAACTAAAGAAAATATAAAGAATCAATGAATCGAAGAGTTGGTTCTTTGAAAAGAAAAGCAAAATAGACAAATTCTTAGCCAAACTTACCAAAAGAAGGAAATAAATGACTTATTCAATGTAATTAGAAGTTAAAAAGAGGCAAAAATCAAAACATACAACCCTGAAATTCAGAGGACTATCCTCCTGTATTCCAATAAGTTGGAGAAGCTACAAAAGATGGAGAGCTCCCTAGCACATATGAATTGCCAAAATGAGATCAAACAGACAAAACCGTGGAGAGTTGAATAACAAGCAATATTGCTATGAATAAAATTAAGGAAGTAATAAAAAATCTACCAAGAAAAGATTCACTACTTAATTTTATAAGATCTTCAAGAAAAAATTAATTTTCATACTCCTCAAACTCTTTCTTAAAATTTTACTTTTATTGACACTCTTGGAAGAGTATCACGGCCCACACTGCCCAATTCATTCCTTAAAGGTACCTTGATACCAAAAGTGGACAAGGACTTAGCAAAAATAAAACTCTAGACCGATTTTTTTTGAGTGGAAGAATTTATTGAGAGAAAAATAGCTTTTGTCTAAGAGAGACAAAAGGGGGGCCAGAAAATGGGTTACCTGTCAACCTTGCTTCTCAAAAGTTTTTTATGAGACAAAGCCAGGAGATGAGGTGTGTTCAAGGTAGGACAAAACTGTAGTCAACTAGTAAGACAGCAAATTGCTTAAGTAACACTGATCAAATAAGAAATCATGAGGTGGACAAATCTATGATCAACCAATAAGAGTAGGACAAGTGTAGTCGCTTAGGTAATATTGCTTAGATGGGGATCCAGGGGGGAAGCAAATCACATAGCAAGCACACAAGGATTTTTCATTAAGGATCTTTCCTGGAAAAGGTGGGTAAGATCATGGTGCCCCCACCTAGGTGATTGATACTTGTTTAGAATATCAGTCACTGCTATTCATTTTTAGGGGAAGCACATGGGTATGGTAGTTTCTGTTCTTTTACAATTCTGGCCTTCAGTGAATGTGTCTTGTCGGCTCCTTGAATGCCAGCCCTGTTGAAATGCCTAGAAGATATCTAATTAGCTTACTTATCTGCAACATTACCCTCTGTGAAGAATCATTCTTAACGATGGTGAGGGGGAAAGAGGTGAAGATCATTCTGGCTACTTCCAGCAGAAGAAGGTCATAGTTATGACTGGCAGTCACAATTACTCAAAAAAGAGTCTACCTACAGGTCCTCAATAGGTGCCAGGCATTGTTATCTTGGGTAGGCATATAGCCAAAGAAACAGTCAAGAATGCATTGGCCAACTAATAAGGTCAACCGGATTGCTATGAATATAGCCAACAAGCATTTCCACCAGGACAAACTAGTAATAGCCTCCCACAAAAATGATAAGGAGACAGTCTGGGGGACTTCAGAATGCAACACAGAAGTTGTATTGCAGTTCATCAATTATGAGCTGTTTACAAGGCTCATCTGGTGGATCCTGATAAAAGTCTAGCACATTTGTCAGTTGTTTCCATTTTTATGACTGCTTAGAGTTTGGCAGTCTCTAAGCAAGAATAAACAAAATTTCTAAGAAATTAGTGCATGTATAATATAAGTGTGAGAACTAGAATGGAAAAGCAGGCTGGAAAGAGAGTCACACTTAGAAACTGAAATAGATTGTAATTTTTTGTCTGTTAAATCTGGTTTTTGTCATAAGTCTCTTTAGTTTTAGCATAAGAAGAGAGAGACAATTTGAAGAACAATTTTAGCTAAGAAATTTTTTTTTTTTTTTAGGTTTTTGGAGACAGGGTCTCGCTTTGTGGTTCAGGCTGGCCTTGAGCTCAGCCTCAAACTCACATCACAATCCTCCTGCCTCTGCCTCCCGAGTGCTGGGATTATAGGCGTGAGCCACCACGCCCGGCACTGTGGTATGTGGTACTGGTTGCTGCTGGGTGTGGGTCTCCACACCCAGTATTGTTATGTGGTTACCGGGGAATCGAACCCGGGTCCTTGAGCTTGCGAGACAGGTGCTGGAACCACTGAGCTAACTCCCTGGCCCTTAGCTAAGAAACTTTAAAACTCTAGTTGAGCTTTTGTAGATTTTACCATAGTTTTTCTAATGATCCACAACTGTGATCAGCTGCTGGTATAGCTAGAAAAAGTGAGAAGGGGTCAAAAATTACAGCTTTTTTATATCTAGCTTTATTACTCTGACTTTGCTTTTATACATCTTTTGATTATTTTTTCTGCTGAGTGTTTAAGATTAAGTTAAAGTGAGACTTGTATCAGTTGAAACCAAGCACTTGCTGTCTGTCAAGGTCAGGTACATCTCCACAGGCATTACTTTTTTTTTTTTAGGTTTTTTGAGACAGGGTCTCGCGTTGTGGTTCAGGCTGGCCCTGAGCTCAGCCTCAAACTCACATCAGCAATCCCCCTGCCTCTGCCTCCTGAGTGCTGGGATTATAGGCATGAGCCACCATACCTGGCACTGTGGTATATGGTACTGATTGCTGCTGGGGGTGAGTCTCCATGCCCAGTATGGTATGTGGATACCGGGGATCGAACCTGGGTCCTTGCACTTTCAAGACAAGTGCTGGAACCACTGAGCTAACTCCCTGGCCCTCCATAGACATTACTTTGGAACCATGCTACAACTTCTCAGCTCTTCTCTTGGGGCCAGGCATTAGGATGGTTACAACCTTGCTTGACCATCTTGCTTTTGGGAAAAGCATGGGAGACTTCCCTCTTGGTGACCCTTCACTGGCACAAGGTGTATTTGTCTTCTGACATTCAACAGTCTTCCTGCTCAGGAGGGTGGGTGTCTTACCAAAGATACAGGATCATGTAGAAAAGGTTCCTTCATGGTCTAAATTCTCTCTTGAAGTTGAGGGGCCAAGGTCAAAATATTGGCTCTTCTCTTAGCTCAGTTACCTGCCTAGTTTTCATCTCCAAGCTTTAGTTGTTGGATGCCCAGAAGAGCAGTACATTAGTACTGCGTAGGAGCAGTGAGCCTGACTATTCAGATCAACTTTTAAAATGAACATAGGTGTAAAAATTTTCAACAAGATATTTTGTTGAATGCAATAAATCATTAACCACTTAACATTTTACCCTGAGTGTTATTCAGGAAATGTAGTTGTTTACTCTGGCTTTCCCAAGCATAGCTCAGGCTGGTGTCATTTCAACCAATGGATTCTTGTTTGCATGACATAAACTCATATGCCTGTGTATTTGTTTTATAGATACTATTTTGCATACTTTTAAATTATATTTATATTTGATATTTGTTTTTAGTGAAACCTAATAATAAATTCTTCTTTACTTTTCCTTGTTTATTTCATGAAAAATAACAATTGTATGCTACAATCTGAAAAGCTCTTATTATAAGTACTTGAAATGTAACTTTTGTATTCCAGGAGTTAGTGATATTCTTTGACAATATAAAACAGATTCAGAACACTGGAACAGAATTGGAAGCAAGTTTTATAAGCTTTGCCAAAGAAAGAAGTGAAAAATGGGGAAATGTTAGCATATCAGAGAGGAAATGTCTGTTTTATGAATTGAAAAGACAAAAAAGCCATCTCCTGATTGTCAACTATTCGTAATACAGAAATGATGCAACTAGAAATAAGAAACAAACCTAAATAATTCCAACAGTGGTCAATAATGATAGTAATTCTATCGGTGTATAGACAGGTGACCAACATCTAACAAGCTACACTGTAGTCAAAAGTGAAGAGAAATATTACTACAAAATATTTAGGCTGCTTCCAGACCACACAGTATAGAACTTGCTTGTTATTAATTCAAAACAAGGGAGTCAAAAAAATAATCTATAAGAGAACAAATAATGGCAAAATATGGGACAGTGAAAGCCCAACTAGAACAGCTGTCATCCATCATTATTATTAGTGGATGGACATTTTATTGAAATTATTTCACCCATGGGGGGGGAGGAAAGGCCAACATGACAATGTATAGTGTGTTTTTCAAAGAAAGTCAGTGACACAAAAAATTTTGGAAAAAGATTAGATACTATTGGGCCAGGGATTTAGCTCAGTGGTTCTAGCACCTGCCTTGCAACTGCAAGGACCCAGGTTCGATCCACCACAATGCTGAGTGTGGAGACTCACATCCACCAGTAATCAGTACCACATACCACAGTGCTAGCTGTGGTGGCTCACGCCTGTAATCCCAGCACTGGAGAGACAGAGGCAGGAGGATTGCTGTGAGTTTGAGGCTAAGCTCAGGGTCAGCCTGAACTACAAAAAGTGAGACCCTTTCCAGACCACACAGTATAGAACTTGCTTGTTATTAATTCAAAACAAGGGAGTCAAAAAAATAATCTATAAGAGAACAAATAATGGCAAAATATGGGACAGTGAAAGCCCAACTAGAACAAGATACTATTGTCTAGACTGTAACATTGTATTGTGTATTGAATGTTGTAAGATATGCATACGTTGAAAAATAATTGAATAAATTTGATTAAATTGTCATTTTTATATTTCCTCATACTCTTATAGAATTAGCAAAATGCACAAATTTTGGTCATCTTGTATTGACTGGTAAGTAGTTAAGAGTATCACACATCAAAACCACATTGGTCTAGCTTGGCATGGTGGTGAATGTTTATTATCCCAGCACTGAAGAGGCTGAGGCAAGAGAATCACTGTAAGTTCAAGGCCAGTCTGAACTACACACTGAGATCTTGTCTCAAAAAACCCAATCCAACACAACACAAAATAGTCAAGGCAAGCACTAGATCCATTGAACTGAATCCCTAGACCCCAGAACACAACACAGCACAACACAAAACAAAACAAAACGTAAAGACCAATATGACAATGTAAAGTGTACTATTTAAAGAAAGACAATAATGCAGAAATAATTTAGAAGAACTTGACCTGAAAAAAGCCACTTACAGCAAAACCAGTGTGGACTTTAAACTAAATGAGAAAATCTGAAAGTTTTCCCATGAAAGTCAGTAACAAGATAAGGATGTCCACACTCACCATTCCTGTTCAATACACTGTGCAAAATTTCAGTCAGAGTGATCAGGCAGTATAAAGATATAAAAGAGTAGTGATTGGGTAGGGAAAAAGTCAAAATGTCCTTATTTGCAAATGACATGATCTTTTACATAAAAGACTAAAAATCTTCCACCAGAAGATTCCTACAACTATAACTCAGCAAAGTGTCAGGATACAAAATAAACACAAAAATCAACAGCATTTCTATGTACCAAGAGTGTACCTGGAGTGGGAAAGGCAGGGAGTGGCTAAAGTTGGCTAGAAAGGAAGCCAGATAAGATCCTAGAATGTATGTGCAGAACAGTTGCCAAAGCCCTTCATGTGGACGTCTTGTAATTCAGCCAGTTTATGCTAGAATGACCTAGACCTGTCATAGTCCCAAGGAGCCAGATACATAAGGGACAGTACACACTGAGTTTTGCCCCTGTGCTCTCCCTTTCCTTGGGGTTCTGCTCCCTCTCTGTAGGATATACTTCTTTTCCTACTTCTTACTCAAATTCGCTCTGCAAGAGTCTGCTTCTATTCCTACCTTTCATGAAACTTTGCTACTATTTGTCCTTGTCCTTACTATTTCCTTGCTCAGGAGAAAAAGAACCTAGAAATCACCTCCAGAAGAGAATCCAGCACCCCAAAATCTCATTACAAACCCACTGAGAAAAAAAAAATCAGGAAAATCAGTCCACTAATACCATTCATACTAGCTTCAAAAAGTTAAACACCTAGGGATTAACCTAACCAAGGAAGGGAAAGAGCTTTATAACAAAATTTATGATGAATGAGAGATTGAAGAGGGCATTACAAAATGGAAAGACATCTCTTGCTCTTGGGTAGGCAGAATTGATATCATCAAAATGACTATATTATAGAAAGAATATGTAGATTTTACAGTCTCCCTCAAAATACTATTAGTTTTATTTCAAAGAACTAGAAAAAATAATTCTAAAACTTATATGCAACCAGAAGAGCAAAATCAATCCTTGGCAACAAGAGGCATTTCAATCTCAAAATTTAAATTATACTGTAAAACCACAGTAGGAAAAACAGTGTGATACTGCACACAAACAAACATATTGACAGATGAAGTAGAACAGAGCATGTAGGAACAACTGCAAGCACCTGACCTTTGACAAAACAGCCCAAAATATATGCTGGAGGAAAGATATCCTCTTTAACAAATGGTTCTGGGGAAAACTGGCTATCCACATGCCAATAATTATATCTAGATCTGTGTCTCTTTTTGTACTAGAATGAAATAAAAATGAATCAAAGTCCTAAACATTAAACAGAAATAATCTTCTAGAAGATAAAATGGGCAAAACTCTTGAAAACATAGGCTAGGTTAGGACTTTCTGAATATAATCCCTATTGTACAAGGGATAATATCAAGATTTAGCAAATAGGATAATATTAAATTTTAAATCTTCTGCACAGTGAAAGAAACAAATTAGACTCCATCAGAATAAAAGATCTAAGTAAAAAATGCAGTTGAAATTAAAAGACACTTCTCAGAAGAGGAAGTACAAATGGCCAATAAGTTAGAAAATGCTCAGTATATTTGGTCATTAGATAAAGACAAGTTACATACTAAGATTTCACCTTACCTTGGTAATAATGACTGCTATTAAGGTCTCAAAAATGTAATTGAGATTGTGGAGAAAAGAAACTCTTAGTATGGAAACTAGTATGAAGATTTCTCAAAAAACTAAAAACACAAGTTCTATTTGACCCTGCTATTTCTCTTTTTATGTATCTTCCTAAAATAGTCAATCATCACACTGTAGTGACACATGCATATCCATGTTTCTAGTAGCACATGTTTACATACAGGCAAGTGACTGGAGAAACAATCGAGTACCACTCAACCCCAAAGGAGGATTAGTCTGAGTCATCTGTAGAAAAGAAGACGGGTCCTGAGACTATGAAAATAATCGAAAGAAGTCAGTCACAAAATGTTCAACCTCATATGGGTCCTCCAATACAAGAGTGTAGAAATACAAATAGTTCAAAGAGCAAAATAAGAGTCATTTTAAGAAACAGAGAGATACACTCTATGGGAATGAAAGATCTGTGCAAGGAAGGAGCAGGGTGGTCAGGGAGGAGGGAAGGAAGTGGGGGGTGACACTGTCAAGAAGTAGGAGGTGACGTGTATGTGTATCCAGTCCCTAAGTTGAATGTAATCATTGTGTCACAAGCATATACCAACAAAACAATTTTAAAAAGAAAGTATATTCCACAGAATAAGACTAGGCCAGTGAGAAGAGCACACAGCCCCAAGGAAGGTTGGTAAGGAATATTTTAAGCATTAGGTTTTGAGACAAGATTGAGAGACTGGTCTTGTTCTTGCCAAAGAGCAGAATGATCTTACCTCTCCTTTGAGTGGTGAGTTTTTCTGATTTCTTATAGTCCTTGGAGGAGCTGTCTTGATGCTTGAAGCCCAAGAGAAGACAGTTGTCAAAACCACACAATATTTGACATTGTAATCAGGGCTGGAGTTTACAAGGGTCGGTGAAGACCCCCGAGTCTGTGCCTGGAAACGTACTGTGTATGACTTGGTTATGTTCTCTTGTTGTGTTCAGGACAAAGCGCCATGAGTCTGGGTTGAAGTTTAACCCCAGAAAGTGGATCTAGCCTAGAAAGCAGGCTCCAAGCTGCATCCTTCCTTCTTTCTTTGGCCAGTTCTTAGCTACCTTCTGCAAGATTGGTGCAACAAGTCAAAGCAGGCCTCCACTACACAGTAAGTTGATTTTCAACAAATCGCCAAAGGAATTCAGAGGGAGAAAAGAAATTGTTTTTACAATAAGTAGTGATGGAGCCATTGAATATGAAGAAAACCACATGAGCTTTTAACTCCTTCCTCATGAGCTGCAGAGGAATTAATTTGAAAAGAATGAAAACCTAATTGTGACAGCTAAAACTATAAATCTTCTGGAACAAAACATCAAAGAACATATTCACGAGCTTGGGGAAATAAAACATGTCTTAGCAGAACACGAGGGTACTATGACAGAAAAATTGGTGATTGAATTTCATAAAAATTAATAACATCTCTTCACTAAATTCCCCATTAAGGAAGAGAAAAGTCAAGTGACATGGGGAGAACATTTCATGCACATTATATCTGACAAAGGACTCAGAGAAAAACTTATAATAAACTGAAAACCGATAAGACAAAAGCCATATAAGCCAATTCATAAAATGAGGAAAGAAATAGACACTTTATAGAAGAAGATATTAGCAAAGACAATAAATATATGAAATGTGCTCATTTTCCTCAGTCAAGGGGAATGGAGACAAAACAAAACAAAACAAAATAACAACAATAACAAAGACAATTCCATGGTGAGATAGCTCCACACATCCACTTTTCTGGAAAAAATCAAAATGTGAACCAGGCAACAATCTCATCTATCAATTATGAGGATGTAAAATGGTATGCTGACTTTGAGAAGTTGATCATATTTGGTAATGTTAAACATATACCTAGACTTTGACTGTATAGTTCCAGTATTAGATGTACAGCTAGAAAAAGTGTGTGTCTTGTTCACAAAAGACATGCTCAAGGACTTTTCACAGCAGCCCCCAACTGGAAACACACCCAACTTCTAACAAAAAGAGGTATAGCTCTGCTATAGTCAACTCACGAGTACTCTCAGTAACCTTGTGATATAGTCACTGCATTGTTAATTCATTTTGTAGATGAGGAAACTCTTGTCCAGGGAGATTGGCTTTTCCATGGCCACAGATCTAATGAGTAGCCAAGCCAGGGCCAGAATCCAGGCATTCTGGCTCCAGAGAGCACAGTCTTAGCCACATCACCTGGCTGCTCCAGGACAATCTTCAATTATGCAGACTTAAGCACAACTGACTCAGTATTGTGTATAAATATTAGACCTATAGACAGATGAACATCAGGCTTGTTGCTGTGGAGGAATTGCAACCTGCCTCCATGCTTTTCTGTGCCATCTACCCTTTTCTTTTTAGAGTCAGCATGTGTTATTTGTGCAGTGGGGTGGGATGAAGACAAAACAGTACAGTTAGGAAGAAGAAGCCAAGAAACCCTTCTCGTTCAGTCACATTTGCCCATGGGAGATTGCACAGCAGATGGGAGCCTGTTGGTGTCAAAATTCCAGTAGTATGGCTAGGTGTTACCTACAGTGCTCCCTGGAGGACCTGGCTAAGTTAGTATATGGTAAGGTGGGACGGTGAAGGGATTCACTGAAGCAGAAAAGCCCAGATCTGTGTGTGGTTAATACAGGCATAACTACACATCACAGCCTAGAGTGAAGCTGGAAAAGCAGCAGAGGCTCAGCTGGGTGGTGGTGGGGAGAGCTGGGTCCACCTAGTCCTCCAGGTTATATGGTTCTATCAGCCACTGCTTCTCTGAGTTTGGATGAGGTGAATCTGTGACACTATACACATGTATTTGGTGGGAAGAGAAAGCAAGAGGGAAGAAGGAAGGTTCCTTTAAGCAGTTCATCTTGGCTGTGACCCACTCACACTAGTCTCTTCCCATTGAGACCATGTGACATGGTCACCCTGTAGGTGGGCAGAGCCTGGGTAAGGCAGTCCTGGTGGGGTGCTTGTTCTCGAGCTATGCTGCAGCCTCTGTGGAAGGGGAGCATGAATCTTTGATGATCGGTTTGTTGCCATGGATGATGGGGTCCTCAGACAGGTTTCCAAGTTCTTACGCTTGACAAATAAAGAATTTGGTGTAGCCTCCAATGCTAAGGAAAAAACAGCTACACTTAACAAAATATAAAATAAAAAGTATAAGAAAGTTTGACAAAGTCTAAAGTAAAGGAAAGCTGGAAGAAAGGAAAATAGCGAGAGTGAGGATTATCTGTGGTTAAGAATTTGAAACGTTGCACCTGTCCTAGTGCCCTTCTCACTGGGCCCGTCAGAGCATGATTCACAGCATGATGACAGGATGCTGAGTCATGCAGTACCACTGCCTGGTACTTTCCCATAATTCACTCTGCTACAATTGGAAGCATGAGATGCAGTCCTTCTGCAGGAACTTTCAAAGAGTCCTATTTGAAGGAAAGTCATCATAGGTCAGCTGGCAGTTAGTTCTAGCACACAGGGCTCCTGGTTTCGAATGTTGGAAATTTCCGGAACTCTTGTTCTCATTTCTGCCTCTAGGCAGTGGCCCTTAGGAGAAAGGTTGGGGTCAGCCCTGGAGTGTTGCTTAGGCTCAGGTGAGTGGAAGGAAGAGATCCCATGGCTCCCAGTTGTACTGTGCATATTGCACTCGCTTTGTTGCCTCGAACGCTGAGCCTCCTGTGGTATTGGTGCATTTACACATTGAAACTACAGAAAGGGGTTAAAACTCAATTGTCACTTTCTCTCTGAGAGAGAGAGACATCTGCCCTCCAACTTGCTTCCCATCCCTTCTCAGGTCTGATGCTCTTAGTGTCACTGCTTTATGTGTCACTAATCAACTCTGTCAGCTTTTTAATACAAAGTATCCATTATGTAAGTGCGCCCATTTCTATATTTATTGAGCCTAAAATATAAGTCAGGTACTAACATCCTTTTTAAAATTTAAAAAAATGTGGAGCTTTGTGTAGTAGTACATGCCTGTAGTTCTAGATAATCAAGAGGTTGAAGTAGGGGGATTACAAATTCAAGGCAAGCTTGGAAAACATAAGATCTCAAAAAAAAAAAAAAAAAGTCCTCCCAAAGGTCCCATAAGATGAGCATTATTTTTCCCATTTTATGATGTCACCAAAACAGATATTTTATAAGACAAATAATTTTATTGCTTTCAATCATAAAGAAGATCACTATTGTGACAGTTGATACTTAGTGTCTCAGAGTAGGTAAGGCAATGTGGGGATATTTATCCTGACTTTAAAATTTGGCTTAAGGCAGGCCTTTTCTTCAGGCCTCAAGTTTGGATTGGTAAGGATCATGACACATCAATTTATAAATACCACATTTTCTTTGTCCATTCATCTGCTGTTTAAAAGAGTCAGTGATTATTAATTGTACTGCTACAGACATGGGCATGCATGTATCCCTATAATATGATGATTTTAACTCTTTGGAGAAGATATCTAGAGTAGGTATAGCTGGGTCAAATGAAATTTCTAGTTCTAGTTTTTTCGAGGACTCTCCACATTGATTTTCACAATGGCTATCATACTTTATATTCTCATCAACAATGTAGCAGAGTTTCCTTTTCTTCATATGCTCACCAGAATTTGTCATTAGATTTTTTTTTGATGAAAACCATTCTTTCTGACATAAGATATAGTATCTCAGCATAGATTAAATGGAATACTATGCTGCCATAAAGGGAGAGAAATTTTAGGTATTTGTAGGTAAATGGTTATGACTTGAAAGAATAAGGTTAGGTGAAATAAAGCAGACAGATGAGCTCAAATATCAAATGGTTTCTTACAAGAGAAATACTACACACATGCATATATAGGGAGAAAAATAGGAAGTAGGGAAAAGTTTATGTATTTCTCTAAATTATTATTTCAAAAAGATTTCAGTATATTTGCTAATTTGTTTCATGTATATGACTAGTTTATCTTTGTTCACTGAAAAGAAAGTTTGCGGTATTGTTTTTGTTTGTGAGAAACTTTGATTTATGTCTTGTACTCTGAGTAACTACTTTGAAGATAATGATACACAGTGTAATAATTATTGATATTTTCTTATAAAATTTTGTTTTTTTATAAAATAAAAAATGATACACTGTTTTAGGACCAGTGAGTATCAAAAGAAGAGTATTTAAGGGTATTTAAGGGCAAAGCGTTTGAAGACTAATGGGGTATAAACTGTAATTTGCTATTTTCTTTTGAAGAATCCGTGAATCTTTTAGGGAGGTAAGCAGTTGTGGCCTATATGCAGATGACTTCCCAAAGCTTCATGTGTAGGGGCATTTTGGAGGTGGTTTGATTAATGGAGTGTGATATTAATCAGTGGATTAGCTCACTGATAAGGTTAGGCCTTCATAATATGTTGGGAGGTGAAGCCTGATTGGAAGAGGTGGATCACTGGGGGCATGGCCCAGAAGCGTCTGTGTCCCTGACTCCTTCCTTGGTCTCTCTCTGCTTCCTGCCTGCATACCGTGAGCAGTCCACACTCTCCTGGAGCCAGTCAATTACAGACTGAGCCAAAATAAACCAAACTGTGAGGTTTCTTTTCATACTTTAAATAAATGCAGTAGGTTTTATATTTATTAATGGTAGCAAAAACACATGTCCTGTTGAGCAAGTTTAAACCAAGTACAAGTAGGAAAAAACAAGTACACTCTACCAGTGAGAGTGGTCTACTGTGCAGGGATGTGATAGAGCTCAAAGGCGGCTGTCTTATCTTTCTATTGCCCATGCTGAAACCAGGTCTAGCACATTCTGTTAAAGACCTGTGTGAGTTCTAGTGTGAATTCCATGTGCAGGACATTACACAGTGTTTTCATTATGTGTTTTAGGATTTTGTAATTAAAAGGTCACACCTACCTCCCCAGCTCTTCTGTCACATGCTCCTGAGGTTTTGCAATTAACAGGTCATGTCTACTTTCTCAGCTAATTTTAGCCTAGCTTTAGCCTCCTACCTCAGGAGTCCCTAGAACTCCAGAACCTGGTTACAATATCTATTATTTTATTGTATTTTATTTTTGGTGCTGGGATCTAAACCTAGGACAGTATTTCTATATACTAGCACCACTTCCTACTGAACTCCCAAATTTTGAGGAATTTAACATACAATGAACTTCCTTTAACATGAAGGAAGTGATGCTCACTCCCACCTTAGGATTTTTGAGGTTATTATACTGTAAAACAACTAGTTCTTTCTAAGATCCTACATAAGGGCTGGAGAACCTGAGTCTCAAGTTGCCACTTCAAGTTCACTGAACCACCTGTGATAGGTGACCACTGAATAAATGATCAAGCAATTTGTGTACCTACTTGCCTTTAAGTAATTCTAAATCGAGGGACTATGTAGCCACTCCTTTTGGGACCCCTCCTGCACATCTAGGAGGTATTCTCCTCCTTATTTCCAAATATTACCTTTTAGTTTAAACAGGAAATAATATTAGAGATGAAATATGAAATATTATATTGCCCACCCTGTTAACTGTATGATATGCTGAGTTTTTTTTTTCTTTAGAAGTTGAAGAATGATGGAAGTTAAGTATAGGAAGATATTTATTGTTAGGGAAGCTTCTGAGGAGAAGAAGGGGATCCAAGTGGCAGCCAAGGACCTTGCTTTACAGTGTTTTATACAGGGCAAAACCCATGTAGGTACATGGGCCACAGGGATGAGTATCCAATAAAGTTAGAAGTCTGGACAGCGAGGAGATGGTAATACAGTTGGGAAGCCAGCCATGTCACAAGCATGTATGGAAAGAAGAGAGATTCTCTAGGAAGTGGGGGGTCCAGAGGTCTATGTGTAATATCACAGAGTGAGAAATAATTCCACAATGGGACACACAGCAGACATTAAAAGGTGGAAACTTACTCATGTGCATGGACTCCACTCCCTAATGAAGTGAAGCTCTGAGTTGAAGCTGTGAGGGGTTTTTAAAGGAAAACTGATGATTATAGAATTGAGGCAAAGGATGGTTACATTGTTATCTTTGTAGAGCACAGATGCAAGGACAGGAGTCTGGTTATCTTAACAGAACATACAGTTTTACATCTTACAACTATCTTTATGGTACATCCATTCCAGGGAGGCTAACTCATGTTTTAGGAAAGGTTGTGCAGGCAGGATCACAGAACAAAGTCTGCAGTTAGTTAGGTAGAAGGTCACATTCTTAGGTGGGGATGGATAGGACAACATGGAGTCACTCTGGTTATGTGGGTCCCACACTCCAGTCACCACCAAGATGATGGTGTCTGTCTTGACTTCATTAGGCCAGTGTTCGTTCTTTGAGTAATATGCAGGTCTGGTCGTCTATATCTTGAGGCCTGGTTTTCAGCTGACATGTCTCTAGTCCAGCTGTGGTGTTTCACCTTGGTCCTGATCCTCTCAAGGACACAGCCAGCCCTATCTAACTGCCTATAATATTCCTACCTATCTCATCTATCTACAGTAATAACCTTGTCCTTGGATTTTTGACTTCATTCCTTGGTGTTTGTGGAGCCACAAGCCTGGTGCATGCTGTGCCAATATCAGAAGAGCTGCTCTGTGACAGAGGACCCAGCTCACTGACCTACTGTAAAGGACTCAGCCAGGATGGATGGACAGACGTTCTTGGAAACGGTTGTTTAAAGAAAGTCTTGATGGTTGGGAGTGGTCAGATGTGGGGAGCCTCTGTCCGAAGGAGCAAGACTCCATCTCCATGGGGAGTGGCAGCACCTGGGCAAGCCCTTGTCTGCACTGCAGAAAGTCCAGCTCATTTCTGTGAAGCTGACTTATGTTTTTTGTCAGTTCAGTTTTTTGGGGGTTAGGAGCTAAAAGCTTACTTCTTAGAAGTCAGAAAACACTCAAGGATAACTTTGAGAACTATGAAAGTGCTCTTTAAAGCCCTTTTTGATTTTGCTTTGAAATGCTAAAATATGATGGAAGCATCTGGCTTTGGGACTCACAGATATTTGGTTCCTTCCACAGGTGATAAAAAGCATTCCTTCTGGAGCTTAGATGTGCAAAGGGAGATTAGGCAGTGTGAAAACACTTCCAGCCAGCCATTTAAAGGCTTTTTCTGAAATGTTAATGTCAGTCTTACAGAGCTGTTACCCTGGAATTCACGCCTATTCGATTCTACACCCAGGTAAATAAAGCATTCCATGATGAACACAGACATGCAAAGCCAAACTGAGGCTAATGTGGAAATTCTGGATTCAGTTCATCCTCAGGGAACAAGGAAAAACAGAATTCTTTCTTCACCCAGGTGTTCTGATTTTTGTATGGAGTTCATGGTTCTGCAGTGGTTGAGAAATGAAGTCAGGTACCGACAGGAGGTTAGGAGAGTTTTATCAGAAATGACAATAATAAGAATAGCTCTTGGACTTCCAGGAGGGTCCCGAGCGGGTGAGCACACAGGCCCTCTATCCAGAGCTAACTATAGATAAGCAGATCACAGGAATTGTTCAGCTGTCCTGTGGTCCTTTTCTCACAGGGGGCACTGTGGATTTGAAATGGCCAATCACAACACAGCCTTCTAACCCAGTTCTTTAACTGGTAGGGATTAAAGGAAACTGGAATTTTAGAGATGCAGACTGGTTATCTTAAAGTGAATTTCCTCAAAATGCCAGAGCTTAGTAGTGTTGCAGAATTTAGGAGATCAGAGAGATCAGTGGGTGAAAGAGAGGTGCACACTGGCTCAGCAGATTCGTGTTCAAAGCTGAGCCCTGGACAAAGGAGAGGCTCTAGTTTTACACATGTGGTCAGAGGGGCTAGTCTTCCCACTCGTGTGAGACTTGTGAGAGGGCAAGCCAGTTTGCAGAAGCAGGATAAAGGCAGTTAATCAAGTAGTGGCAATTTTGCAACTCAGCATAGTTGGTGGGGAAAAAAATGCACAGGATTTTATAGAAGCCAGGGATCATGAAAGCTTACTTACAGGAACAAGGTTAATAGCAGCCATAGGGTGGGTGGCCTGCTTAAGATTGGGAAGACTTGTTTTTGTTGTCTTAATAAGTTCTGCTTCATTTCCCCCTTTTGTTGTAGGTAGATAAGTTAGTTAGATGTCTTGTAGGCAGATAAGAGGGCTAGCCCTCCAGAACGAACCTCTAAGGACAAAGGAGACATTTTAGCACTGCAAAAATAATGAGGCTACCACATCCATGTAGGATAAATAACAGTGATTGACATTTTAAATAGGTATTAGTCACTTGGGGGTGAGAATGCGCCAGAGTCGTGACTCAGATTCCCAAGGAAGGATTCTGATTGACAATGCTTGTAGCTTGTTACATAATTTACTTTCCCATTGAATCCTCCTTTAATCAATATTATCAAAGCAACTATACTTGGCGTGTTACTGGTTGACTAGTTCTGTCCAACTATGAACCCACCTCAGCTTTTGGTTTTGTTTCATAAAACCCCCTTGAAAATCAAGGTGGGTGGGTCACTCACTTTTGGGTCCCCCTCTGTCCCTCTTAGGCAGAGGTGTTCTTCCTCAGTAAACTTTTCCTACTCTTAACCTCCATTGTTCCAAGAATTGATTCTTTGATTTTAGAGGACACAAACTTGTATTTCAGATACCTAACAGGTTCAAAGTTATACTTGCTCCCCTATATTTCTTTGGTGCTTATTGTAAATGAGTTTCAGTACAAAACATCTTCATTATTATCATCCACCCTATTGTGGACAGGGTGGCTCTACTGGGCAGAAGTAGGTACTTGGGTAGTGTGTCTATTACCAGTTTCTATTGTTGGTTAAATGTTTCTGACAAGTAAGGGAAAAAGGAAAGGGAGAATGAGACAAACATCCAAGATGGCAAGAACTATCCTATCAAGATCTTGAATCTTCCCAAAGGATAAAACCCAGCCTCCAGAGAGTGAATCCAAAGACCATCTCTTCCATTTCTGGACCAGAACACAGGCTAATGCCATCTCAATTCTGGTAGTGGTGACTTTCAGACTTTTCCAGGGTCATCAATCTCTAGGCAACAGTTAGACCAAACTTTCTGTATGTACCTCTTTCTCAGCATGCACCCTGAACCAGGTTTTACAAGGTAGACACTTGGAGTCATAACAGATGTAAGGCTGGTTGTCTTCTGGGTCAGAAACTGAGTAGATTGCTTGATTATGAGTACAAGTTCCCTAGAGTGTCCCTGTACATTGATAATAGGTATGATACAGCAGGGTTCTTGTGATGATGCTCCCCAACTGTGGGCTGGATGCTATGGGAGCATCCCTCTAGGGACTTCTCTCCTAGCAGGGGCAAAGGGAGAATTATAACAAAAAGAAAGAGACATATGTTGTAACTGTAACTTCATGTTGATCCTTAAGCCTTGGTCACATGTGACTGGTCAGCTGGAGTGACCGGAGCAGGGCTACCATTCCCTCAGGCTTCGGCCTTGTGCAGACCGATGAGCTTCTGCGGTGTCTACAGCAGGGCTGCTATTTCCAGTGATGGCTCAGTTTTGCCATAGGATGATCTGGATCCTGTTTGCTGATCCACTAGTCTTGAGCTGCCAGTTTTAGCTAGTTGTGGTAGATCTAAGGCACCATTCCTGCAACTTTAAGCGCAATGGGGTGGACAAGGTTACAGTACAAGGCCTGTCCTGTATGACTCCCAAGGTGATTGTGATACAGGGGAAGTAAGCCTAGCTCTCCACTTTTTAGATATCTGAAATGCGAGTTTGTGTTCTCTAAAATTGGAGAATGAATTTTAGCAATGAGAGAAGGAGGTTAAAAGTAGGACTTTATTAAGAGAGAAAGCTTTTGCCTGAGAGGCAAAAGGGGAACCCAAAAATAGGAGAACCACCTATCTCACTTCTCAGTGGGCTTTTATGCAGCAAAGCCACAAGGTGAGGTGACAAAATTACAGTCAACCAGTAACATTGCAAATATAGTAACTTAGGTGTCATTGGTTCAATGAGAAATCACAAAATAGACAAAATCATGATCAGCCAATAAAATTACAAGTATAACTGTTCAGGCAATATTGATTAAGTAAGGATCCAATGAGAAATCAAGTGACATAGGGAGCATACAAGAATTTTTTCAGGGTCTCTTTGGAGGAGGTGAGTTCAAGTCCTGGCCCTCCATGCTGGGTTGGAGCTGGTGCCCATTTAGCATATGAAGCACTGCTGCTTATCCTAGGGAGACTGGCACCTTACTTCAGATATCAATCACTGTTGTTTATCCCATGCGGGTGGGGTAGTTTTTTATGCCCAACGCTAAGTTCCATGTTGGCTTTTTTGTTTCCAGAGCTGCCCTAACTGTTTGTAAAAATGTCTAGCTAGCTTTTTTACCCATCACAGTTGGATTCCATTTCTTGACCCAAATAAAGTCTCTGGGCTTGAAGGGATGTATTGGGTCTGTCAGACTTATGGGCATTCTCTCTTGTACCCAGCTATGGAAAGACTTCATATAAAGCTTTCCTCTCTATGATGTACCTGGTTTGTGTAGGATTAAAACTCTGTAATCAGAGCTTCTAGTGGACATCTTGATCATTCAGACATGCTCTCTGCACCACATGGTAGCCTTACTGTGGGGCAGCATTACCTCCTTTTTAGGAGACCTCACCTTCAATTTTATTAAGCTGAGGCTCCCTTGGTGTCCTGCATCTTTACCTAAAAAGGAACATTTCTTGGACAACTTCAAATCCATTTTTCTAGCAAATACTATTATTTCTCAATGTTCTTTCTCCTGTTGAGGTGAACATGACAGAGCCCCTTGCAGGAATCCCATGGTGCTGTGTGTGTTGCTGAAGTAAAGCCTCTCTATCTTCAGGGACCTTCCCCCCTGCAGAGCCTCCTCACCTGGAGAGCACACAGCCAGTCTCTGATCCAGGCAGGGTTATGAAAGCCCAGCCATTACCGCCCAGTGGAGAAAATGCTTGATTAACAGTAGTAGCTCTGAGTACCACAGTGCTGACCCAAAAGGCCATGCAAATATTCTCTGTCTACTGCGGCACTTTCTTCCCCAGGTGTGGATTCCAAAAACAATTCCTTAACAAACATCACAGTTAGAATGTATCTCAGAATCTTCTTTTCAGCCAACCTGCTCTGCCAGCATTCATTGTCAGCCCTCTTCCACTTTGTTATCCAACTTCTGCTTACTTTGGAAAGTCAGAACACTAGTGCCATTTTGACCCTGGTCATTTTTCATCCTTTCTTTGATGGCACTTCACTTTTGTTTTATTATTTTTTTGTTATATGAAAAAAGGAAGTTCTGAGTCATGTCTTGGGAGGCTTTTGAAAGATGGTTGCACATCATCAGCCTTTTTACTTCTGGGGAAAGATCCCGGAGGTTTTATCACCTGTGGGTAGGATGACATCTGAACAACATTATTAAGCACAACCTTGTCAGTAACTGAGTAAAATGAGAGGTGGTCCCAAAGGTTTTCCAACAGAGAAGCAGAGGCAAGTTACAACAGTGATGCGCCCTCCAGCATCCCCTACACACATGGGAATTCTCTCTAAGCACTAATTTAAAATGCTCTCCAAAACATACCGTTAACCACAAGAACATCAAGGCCACATTGGATATGTAAGCAGGAGCATGTCTAGCCAGAAAGGGCACCTGTGACTGTGCACAAGGCACCCATTGAAGCTGCCTGGTGAGACCTGGGGGCTGGAGGACAAGGGTAGGGAAGAAGACCTTTGTTTATCTTTGCTTGTGCACTCGCAGAATTTTAAATTGTGAAGGGTCTGTACCATGTGATTTATCAGTTTATTGGAGAAGTAAGTCTAGTTCATCCATTGTAAGCCATAGGTGCAACTAAACTGTTTTGGAGCAAGATGAGAAGAGAACATTTTTTGGTGGGCTTGTGGAGCCAGGGCAGGGTGTTGCTGGGTACTTCACGGGTGCTAGGCGATACATCTTTGATGGAAATGAGGCTGTGAGGAGGGCAGATGAGGTGCCCAAGCAGGGCTCTGGGCCTGAATGTGGCCCACAAGCCAGTCATGGCCAGCTGCAGGGCCGCCTTTGAGGGCCGATGGGCCCTGTGCAAAGGGCTGGGCTGTGAGGCTGCTGGGAGCCACGGCTGGCCAAGATGTTGGGGGTGCAGCAGTCCTCGCAGTGCCAGCCAGGTCACCCGATGGCCACTGCTGCATTTCCGAGAGGAGGACTGTTGGCCTTTTGGTCTGAGGGAGCCATTGGGATTTGGGGTGGTAGAGGAATGGGGAGAGGGAGCCCTGAGGGTGTGACATGGATGTCTGATGGCCTCCGTCAGAAGTTAGTGCTGAGAGGCAATTGTACACATGCCCCGCTAAGGGCTGTCCAGCTCTGCATTGCATTCCAGGGTGCCTGCTCCTGCTTTAGAACTCCTGGGTGGTTATCTCTTAAAAGCCACAACATCCATATCCTCCAAACGAAGCCATTGTCTCCTGATTCACACCCCACTTGCTCCTCAGCTGGGATTCTCTTTCTTTGTTTCCAGACACCAAGATCTCATCATTCATTCTTCCTCCCTCTTATCTCTCTTTTTTTTCTGAAGTGCAAATCAGGCTGTGCTGCACCTCTGTCTCAGTCAGCTCTGGAGCTGCCTTGCCTGACGAATTCTAAGCAGCATGGCTTGTTATGTGCCCCTGTGACCAGGCTCTTGCTTGAGTCTCTATCACGTTTTCCAGCCTTCTCCTCTTCACACTGGTCTTCCCTGTGTTTGGCTTCCTGTCCACCCCACCTTCAGGGGCCATACGTACACGTCCATCTCTGATTTCTGTTTGGGGTCAGTAGCCCTCCTATGAATCTTCCCAGTCCCCCAGTATTTGTCCTTACATTGCCCTCGCTGCTCTGTGGGCCGCTGGTGGCCTCTCCCACATTCTGGAGTCCAGGGGAGCAGGTGCTCTACCAGGCAATCACTGTGTCCACACAGGTCAGCATGTCAGCAAGATGGGACTCAGTGAGCATCAGTGGCTGAAGCTCCTCTTGTGGGAGGAGTCAGGTCTGGGGGCGGGGACCACAAGGTCACACAGGTGTCCTGCAGTGTACAAGCTCTGGGCTCCCTTTACCATGGGACTGGGCTTTGCTGTGTTGATTTCAGCATTCAAGGGAGTGAAAGAACCCTCTACAACTATTTCTACTGATATTTTATGGTTTATTTCTTTTCCTTTCAAGTGGCTCTTCCTGAGTTAATCATGCTTCTACTGCTTCAGAATTAAGGAGGCAGAAAGAGTTTGAATTTCTTGTGATCTTTACCTTGAAAGAGCTTCCTAACTTCATGTTAAAAATAACAAACCTTTCATGTGTGAATCCACAGTTCTGTTTCCTGGCCAAATGAATTTCTGTTGTATTTCTGGAATGAATTTAAAAACTAATTAAAGATTTATTTTCGTTGCCCTCTTCCCACACACCTCTCTTATACTGTCAGGACTGGCCACAAGAGAAAGCAAGTGAGAAATTCTCCAAAAATAAAGCAAGCCTGCAAGTCTCTCTATAGGAATGCTTTTGGTCCCCCTTCTGGCCCCAGCTGGAACAGATGGGAAGTGTCTGCAGAGGTGTCCTCAGCTCTGGTCCTTCAACTGTCTCTTTCTAAAGCCATCTGCTTCTCTGGTTGGCTCCAGTCACTGGTCTGCATGGATCACAGGCCTCAGGCCAACAGGGAAAGAGTACATCTGATGAGATGTCATGACTTTATTGACTCTTCCACCTCCTCAGCGAAGGTGTGGATGGACAGGTCCACACTGGCAAATGGGCCCCTGGGGGCAGATGTCAGGAGGAAGGCTCTGCACTAGGTGGCTGTAAAAAATGCCACAGGTTGTTAAAACAGCAATGTGTCCTGCATGGCTTTTCCTTGCTGTGTATATATTCAGAAGTCTCTCTTTCTTCCTATAGGGGAATTAACCCTGTTGGAATAGGGCATCATACTTCTGACTTCATTTAGCCTTAATTACTTTCTTAAAGCCTCACCTCTAAAGAGTGACTGGAAATGAGGTCACCAATATATGAAATTTTGGGGAGACACAATTCAGTCCATAGCAACTTCCTTCTGAAGGCTCAGAGTATTTACTGGGAAGAGCCCCAGGAACTTCACTGATGTGCTAAAAATGCTCTATGTCTTGCTCTGAAGGGTGCTTATGGGGCTATATAGCATATAAAAACTTAAAATTTGGTCTTTATTTACGTAAGTTGTGTGCTTTTTCTGGTCAGTTTCTATGGTGTAAATATTTCTGTCATGATTGTGATGGTTTATGTCTGGATGTTGCCCTCAAAGCCTTGTGCACTCAAAGGTGAGGCTTCTGGGAATTGTTTAGATCACCTAACCCAGGGGCATTATCTTATCAGTGGGTTAGTCCACTGAAGAGTTAATAGCTAAAAACAATGTGGGGAGTTGGAGCCTGGTCAGAGGAGGCGGGTTCTCGGGGTGTGGAAATGTCTCTCTTTCTTTCTCCTATCTCCTTTGATCTCTTGCTGCTTCTTGCTATCTATGCCATGAACTGTTTCTCTGCTGTGATGACTCTCTGTCATGCCAGTGTGCTCTGGAGACAACCAACTATAGGCTGAAACTGCTACAAATTGTGAGCCAAACTAAAACTCTGTTCCTTAACTTGTACATGTTGGGTACTTTGTTCCAGCAATGAGAAAGTTACTAAGACAGTGGTCAGTTTGTTATGCAAAATTATAATTATGAATGCATATTAATTTTATAAATTAAGAAGTTTCATTAATAGTTCCATTTATATGTGTGTGTGTGTGTGTATTCTGCGGTTTGATCAGACCTGCCCCCTCTCTACCTTCACGTACCCTCTCCTTCTCTTGTCCTCTTTCTGTTCCCTTAAAATCATTATGAAGTTTTTAAGAAACTTATTTGAGGAAAAAAGTTTTGAACTACTGTCTGTATTTCAAACATAATTAATATGTTATTGGGAATTCTGATAGACTTTTTAATTATAGTTTTAAAATCTTTGATTAACCTGTAATAATTTTGCCTATTAGCAGGGTTTAATCTAAAACTACAGTGAGATATTGTCTCACAGTTAAAAATAGCTAATATCCAAAATGTCAGAAATAATAGATGCCGATGAATACAGGAATAAAATGGAACTCTAATATATTACTGGTAGACAGAATTTTTAAAATCTACAAGAGTCAAGTAGAGGAATCTATTCTAAGTTTTTGTGGCTCTACAAAGTCCCATTAGAAACAAAAAGTAATTATTTGTTAATAATATTGTTTAGTGGGAAGGATTAATATTCTCAGCATCTTACATCCTGACATGTTATTTTCTTGTATTAATGGGTTAAATACTTTTTAGGAAACTGGGTTTGGGCTTAATGTGAAGTACAACTTTTCCCAATTAAATATCCCACGTACCTCATAAGGTTCTTGTGAGAATGAGAATTGGAGTGGGGACTGGTGAAGGACCCAGTTCTTGTCAGCACACAGCAGGTGCAGTTTCCTTAATAGTGTCAGTTCAGAGCAAAGCCCACACTGCAAAGTGTGGAGTGTGTATACAGATACACACTTATCTCTAGGGTGTGGTTTGGTGGTTGCTTTCTCATGGATACATTCTCATTTTACTGAATTTTCTATCACTTTGTGGAGTTTAAGTCCTTTGTTATTTTTGGAAATCTCTAGAGTGTACAACTAGAGAAGAATATTTCTTATTTTTCAGGTGCTGGATTCTCGATATCCATAAATCTATCTCTTTATAATTTTTATCATTATTGGGTGAGTTATTGAAATTTCTTTCCACAAACTGTGGCTATCTTACTTTTGAGTATGTTCAATGAAAGAATACCTACTTGATTTATTTTGTGCCCATGTTGTTGGTATAGATAGGCTTAGAAATGGGCTAATTTCTGGTGCAAAATATGGAATATATGTACATTAAAATATAATATATATGTATACACACAAAAACCCACAAAGATAAATATATATACATATATGTATACATAGTATATATTCATATATACATATATAAGAATTATATAACTTTTATAACCACACAGATGTACATATCCATATTATATGTATATATAATATATATCCATCCATACATATGCATATACAAGTATTAAATAATTTTATGTAATAATGAAATAGACACAAACTTTACAAATATTAGACTTTATTTTTCCTTCATAATCTATTTTCTCTTTTATATTCCCTTTTCAGTATCTCTCTGTGCCCCTTCTTGGTTAATTTCCTCAACCTTGACTTTTAGTTCACCACTGTCTTTTGAGTTTTGTCTAATATGCTGTCTTAATCACCTCCTGAGGTTTTAAATTTTAATGATAACCTATTCAATTTCTAGAAGTGTTAAGAGATTCAGATCTTCCCATTTGCTCTTGTGATTTGTAGACCTTTTATCTCTTTAGTTTTTTTCATCATAGCTTCTTTACTGCAAATTTCCAACTTTTCTAGTATTTTCAGCCTTGGTAGTGCTGGTCTGTCATGTCTGTTACTTCATGCTTGTGGTGAATTATTTCCTTGCAGCTTTTAAAAACTTTGGACTGTGATGTTGGTTTCAGAGTTCTGCCTCCCTCCTGCTGCAGGGGATTCATGTGAAAACCGTCTGAGTAATCCTCGTTATCTCCTTCTGGCTCTCTCTGATCCTGGACAGAATTTTCAGTTCATTTATTAGTTGAGATTTCTCTTTCAAGAAAGTGGTGTAAGTCTGAACCTCAAGCCCATGTGGGATGTAGGGCTAGAATGTTGATATACCATTAGACTCTCTCTGTTCTTTGCATCCAGAGGCCAATGAGAGAAAAACATTATTTCAATTGTCCTGGACCCTATAAAAGCTTTCTAATTTACTGTCCCATTTCCATCATATTGAAAGTACAGCCCTTGAAGGGTCCTGATTCTTAGTAGGAGTCTCTATTCCAATTTCTTGCTTTTGGAGTCCAAGTTTGATTTTCCTGACTCAGTGGATATTAGTTTTTTTTTTCCTGTGACAAAATACCAGACAGAAACAACTTAAAATAGGGAAGGTTTATTTTGTCTCATGATTCAGGGATTTCAGTCCATGGTTACATAGCTCCTTTGGTTCTGGGCTTGTGGTGAGTGAGAAAATAATGGTCGCAATCTGTATTGGAGCAAAGATGCTCACCTTATGGTAGACAGGCAGGGTGGGAGAGAGAGAAGAAGGGAAGGAGAGAGAGCACAAGGGGTTGGGAACAAGACACACCTTTCAGGACTCAGCCCCATTGACCTACAATGGACCCTCGAGTTATGTCCATGGTTACATATGAACAACTTAGGCTATGGCCGGAGTTTTAATTTCAACTTACAGAGAAAGTCTTGAGTTATGATCTGGATGCTGGCCACCTGAGTAGTTGTAAATGAAGACTCACATTATCAGAAAAGGATATATAAATTTATGTAATTGTTACTCTGAGCCCAAACATGCATGTTTGTGATTGTGATTTTGGTCAGGGCTTTATATAATTGCTATGACTACTGCTGTCAAAATGCCCCCTCAAAAAGCTAGGAAAGAGGCTAATGAAGGAAGAAAAGATAAAGAAAAGGGATAAAAATTCAAAAGAGAAAGGAAGTTGTGCAGAAATATAAGCATGGCACTTGGGTGACCAATCTCCACAAAACCTACCATCGCAACCATCTTACAGAGAAGAGATTTGTATAAGGAAGCTAGTTAGGGTTGCTAAAGATGTTACTTAAATTAGTAAGTCATGATCAACAGTGCCAGAAAAGGTAGAAGGTTGACTAGTAGTGTGGGTAAACAAAGAGAAGGTTATAGCCTATATGAGTCTATAATATGTGAACAAGCTAGGGACATAAATACAGGTCTTGTAAAGGATAATCCATTAATGAGTGATAATGGTGAAATTTTATGCAGTAAGGGATTATTTCATAATTTCAAAGCAAGAGCTGGGTTGCATAGTGTAAATAGGCATGGTGAAGCAGCCAGTGCTGATAAAAGTAAAGCCAGAAGTCAGGTATAATAATAGGGCTGCTGAAAATTACACATACCACTTCAAAATGATCACACAGAGAAATGATTTTTGCTCTCATCAATTTTTTTTGTTTTGTTTTTGGAGACAGGGTCTTGCTTTGTAGTTCAGGCTGGCCCTGAGCTCAGCCTCAAACTCACATCACAGCAATCCTCCTGCCTCTGCCTCCCTAGTGCTGGGATTACAGGCGTGAGCCACCACGCCCGGCACTGTGGTATGTGGTACTGGTTGCTGCTGGGCATGAGTCTCCACATCCAGTATTGTAAGTGGTTAACTGGGGATTGAACCTGGGTCCTTGTGCTTGCAAGACAGGTGCTGGAGCCACTGAGCTAAATCCCTGGCCCTCATCAAATTTTAAACTATGTTGAAACTGGCCTTATCTGGAAAGATATGCCTGGCAGAATATACATTACCCAGGAAGAGAAGCAAATGCCAGGCCACAAGCCTATGGACAGGATAATTTAATTGCTATGTGTCAATGCAAGTGGTGACTTCATCTTCTCTTGGCTTATCTTTCCTACATTGTTAGTGTTCAGAAAACATGGAGTCATGAAGAATAGCCTAGGGATCATGTGACAATCTAACAGAAAACTCTGAGTTATAACTGTACTTTTTCTTTAGTGGATCAGGGAGACTTTCTGATCTATAGTTAAGAAATACATAGAGAACAAATGTTTACCACTCAAGGGTCTCCTCATAATGGACAATGCTCATGATTACCCATAAGATTTGGAAGAAGAATTGGCTGAAGAATTCCCAAGGCTCTCAGTTGAGTTCCTCCCACCTACTACAATAGCAGGTTACAGATAACTTTATAGAGCTACACACCAAGGAGCTGTTCTCAAAGTGTTCCTAAGTGGTTTCAGATACTGATTCAACCCTTAAAGTTCTGGGAGGAGCATGACAATATCCTTCCCTGTGTGGGCTAGTTGAGAAATCCTGGGCCAATATCGCTTTCAGGTCACTGAGATTTTTCTAGAAGAAAATGTAGCCTAAAATTATGCAGGAGAGATACTTTGGAGGGTGTGTAGAGGAGCATGAGCCTTTAGTTGATCTTGTAGTTAGTGACACTGTCATTACAGTAGAGTCCACAGGCTGCAGTTAGACAGTGCTGACGTGGAGGAACTAGTGGAGGAGCACTCTGAGGAAGTGTCTACAGAGGAACTGCCACAACTTTTGGCTGAGCTAAAGAGAATGGTGGCTGAGGAGCTTTCCAAAGATGGGAGTGTCAGTAATCAGTGCAACAAAATCTATCTTCTGAAATAAAGGAAATCCTGAAAAAATAGACAGAGCTACAACACTGGTAGAGAAGGCCCACCCAGACAGAGAAAAGGCCAACTGTTGCATTCACTAACTTCACAACGTTGTGTTGTGTCATAGAACAGTGTTAAGGAAAAAAATAGAAAAAGACAACCTTAGACCAGTTTTTAATTCTGAAAAAGTTGAGACCTGGTGAACCAGAAACAGGTCATAGTGGGCTACAGATGCTCTCAAAGAGAAAGGGCGCAAGAGAGCCAGATTCCCAATGTTCTTATGGAAAGGGACGCTGAATAATAATCCCTTTCTACTTCATCCTTCTTATCTGCAAGCCAAAAATGTCAACTTGAATGGTGAGTACAGTATGAAATTTTTGTTTCTGGTAACCTAGGCACATGTTGTAACTTTTAGGTGACTACATTAGGAAAATGATTGGTATTTCTAGTGAATTATGTATGTCATATAACCTTTTGTTATGAAATGGTTAGTTAAGGTGTGCTTTGACAGGTTCAGAATGCATTATGGATATGTCCATTATTTCTTATGGAAAAAATAGTCTTGACTTACAACGAACTTTAGTTACAACCAGCCCTCATGAGCAAATTGAGTTTGTAAGTCGAGAGACCATTATATTTCTTCCATCTAAGCCCCACTTCTCAACCCCCCTGCTCAGTAATCTGTTAAATTATGAACCCACAGTGGACTATTTCACTTAAGAGATCAGAGCCCTTATGCCCAATCATTCCCTCAAAGCTCAGCTTCCAAACACTGTTGCACTGTGGACCAGGCAGTCAACTTATAAGCCTTCTGGGGGGACATTATAGATCCAAAACATAGCAGCAAGTACATTAAAGCCCTAGATTTAGTCTTTTCATTTTCTTTGTTGTGTGCATATGACATCTGGAATCTCTGGGATGATCTTGCTTTTCAAGCATACCTTTTATGGGCTCATTAGAATTGACTCCACATCAACTGCATGATTGTCATGAGGGAATTTCTTCCTCTGCTTTCTTAGGTTAAATCATTTTTTTAATCTTATGAATTGTTAATCCATAAATTATATGTATTTCTACAATATACCCTCAAGAACTTATTTTTTCAGAGAAAAATATGATAGAAAAGCTTGATGAGACTTCATCTCTTAAAATACCTTCAGTTCTCCTTATGCTGACTGACAGGTTGGCTGAGTGTGGATTTACAGGTTAAAATTGCTTGGCTACTGATGACATGAGCTCTCAGCCCCAATTTCTCCATGGAAGATGGGATGATGAGAAGAGTGATAAACTAATGTATGTAAAAGGGCTCTGGGAGTCCTGGCTAGCAGATGTCTGGTGTGAGCCTATCTTAAAGCAAAGTCAGTGATTTATTCAGGGGGTTCTCAGGGAGAGCCAGTGAAGGAGGATGTGTCTGGGATGAGCTAAGAGTGGGCAGGTCTTCAGCTGCTGTTCAGCCCCACCTGTCTCCAAGAGGACCCAGGGTGTGAAAGTGTCACAAAGATGTCCCATATCACGGCATGATGGCCAACATTGAATATGCCGTCTCCTGGGAGATTCAACTTCCCAGGCAAGGGCAGTGTTCTGGGACAGAGAGCAGCTCTGAGGCAGGGGCAGTGACTGGCTCAGTAACCAGATGGGCCATTGGCAGTGCTATTTCAATATCAAATAAGTGTTCTTTCTCCTTTTCTCTACCCCAGTGCACCCTGTCTGGGTAGATATGCTGCTGTGTATGGTAGAGATGGTACGATGCTGTTCTGGAAACAAAGAGTCTTATGTCAGTCAACACTAGATGAGATAAGTAAACAGAGTCCTTTTTTGGAAGGGACACAAAGAGGATGTGACACAGCTATGTAGCATTTGATAGCTAAAACTCCAGTTTACAAAGTGGAGACAATTACCATCTGAAGGTAAATTAAGGGAGGGCTACACACAATAAGTGTTGCAGAAAGGAATAGGGAGGTCGAGTAGGGGAGACTTATGTATAAGACTAGAAAGAGGCTGAATCTAGATGGAGCAAGCCCTAGAACTACAAGCAATAGGACTCATTTCTGAAGCTGGCCAGGATGAAAGATACACAATGTAAAACAATTAGAGGTGACCCTCGTTCATATATCCACCAGCTGCTTGGTGTCCCTACAGGGCTGAAGACATCAGTGAGATCTTTTGGAGTTTGTGAGGTCTTTTGGGGATTCTGAGATCCCAGCCATTGTCTGAAGATTAAAGAGATTAAAGAGGATTTGAATTAGGGCAGGAAGGACAGAGTAAGCTTTTAGCCAGAGAGGATAACACAGGAAAAGGCCTGGAAAGGGGATGAGTTAGTGTCGTCTGGCATTCTCAGACAGCTGCTCTCCTGGAGGAGGAATCATCATCTTGCTGTCAAGAAAGAGCTTAGCTCTTTGTCCTCTGTCTCATCCCAGGAGCCCTCACTGTGTCCCAAAAATCAGGAGTAGTCTGTAAGATTTAATTTAAGAATAGGTAATTCTATTTGGACAGATTATTTGGCCATGAAATTGGCTGATGAAATAAGAATACTTCATGACTGTTGAACTTGAGGTCTCTGCCAAGAGTTAGAGGTTCAGAGACCAGTGCAGGGGGAACAGGACCTCTTTAAAGATCATATCTCTCAGTACAGTCCCATTTTGAGGAACTGGGGTTAGAGCTTCAGGGCGTGAATCTTGGGAAAATTCAGTCCACAACACAGAGAATGTGGTCTTGTCTGAGTAAATGGGAAAGGAGTCCAGTGGGTAAACTGTCTTGGAAGACAAATCTACAGAGAGAAAGCCATCAAGTCTGGACAGTCCTCTGTGGCTGACAAATGTCAGTAGTCTCCCTGACACATGCCTGGGGTTTCTCTCCATCCTCTTCTCTTGAAGAGGAGACCTGCAGGACACCTCCATGAGAGATGGCCTGAGCTTCTCTACCTGGTGCTGGTAGCAATGTGTGATAGGTTAGGTGTATCAAATGCATTTCGATTTGTAATATTTTCAATTTGTTGTGGGGTTACCAGGGTACAACCCCTTTGTGAGTCCAAGAAATCTGTACAAGGCTCATTTGATTACACAGACTGGAATATCTAAACCCTTGGGCAGACATTAAGCTATAAACCCAGGGAGTCTTGAGACAAGACTTCCTCTTCAGGAAACCTCAGTTTTACTCTTAGGGTTGTCAATTGATTGACTGGATGAGGCCTACTCACATTATTGAGAGTAGCACCCTTTATGTAAAGTCAGCAGACTGCTGATGTTCTACAAAATATCTCCACAACAGCAGCTAGATTAAAGTTGGGTTAAGTCATGAGGTTCTACTGACTAGCCAGCTTGGCACATAAAATATGTCACAGTAGCATTCTCTCCGGGTTGCTTGTGATACCCACAACCCCTGTGTAATGTGGAGTATTTGTCATTCATACTGTACATGTCTCCAGAGCTGGTTTCTCAGCATTCCTAGGAAAGGTGGTATATCTGTCAGGTGGTGATGGCACTTGACTGGGTCCCACATACTTTGAGCTCTTATTGAAGGCATATTGCAAGGCATTGGAGGCTGGAGACCCACAAGAGGGCACTTCCTGTGTCTACTCTTTTTTATTTTTAATTGAAATCTTTATTGGTACATTATATATACACATCATGATTGCACTCAACAATGAGAATTTGTGCCAGTATATGACACAACTTATTTCTCAATTTTTCCCATATCCCTACCTACCCTACCACCCCCCTATATACATACTTTGTTTCCTTTCTTTTTTGTTACAATCTCATTATTTTTCCCCCTTAACCCGATTTCACTTTGAGTATTTTCCTGTGTCTACTCTTAGCACTGTTTATCTCATATATTTTTAGTAACAATTTGTCCAGAAGGATTTACAAAGAAGGATTTGCACTTTTATGAGAGATGAAGCTCATATTTTCCTTTGGAGAGGTATGAGGGTTTGGGGTAAGGATTGAAGCTGCCCTAAGTCACCATAATAACCAGAACTTCCCAGTTGGCCTCTTGTCGGGTGAGGATGGGGGCACAAGCACTTATGAAGGTAAAGTGTTGAGAGCAATACTATTTGGGAAAATTAATTGCACAATTGGGACTATGACTAAAGCTGAATTTTCCAGCCTGAAGACCAAGTATGACATATGTGGACCAGAGGACTTGACTCTTTATCTTCACCTCTGGGAACAACAAAGACTCCAATGGTTGTAGGTGCTGTGATGCTCCAGGGCAGAACTATACTGCGACATTCATCTGTGTAATTCCTCATTGTTGTAGGATGTACTAACACACTGGCCTTACCCAAACTACTGCTCTCTGAGTGTCCTGTAACATTACCTGCTTCAGATGTGCTGAACAAAAGTTGTAGAAAGCTTGGGTCTGCTATCTTTGCTTCCCAAAGTAGCATGGATCAGGCCCAACCAAGCTCAGCTTCTTCATAAGTCTCATTTCTGCCTATTTATTAATTATTTGGCCTTCTTCTTGTTGGACCCACAGGAGACTAGAACTTACCTTCAAAGGTTCTAGTTACATTCCCTTCCCCTGTTCCCTACAGTAAAGAACTGGTAAAAGTAAACATGGAAATAGTTAAAAGTGCTTTGCACATTGAAGCTTCATCCTTATGAGTCCCCAGCTAAGACTTTGTTGTTTGGTGTCTTTACCAGGGACAGCTGGATAAATCCAATAAATAATCTGTAAAGTTGAGTGGCTTCATTTACAGCTTTGCATTCTATATTTTAAAAAATTTCATATAAGGTATTTATATGAAAATCAGAAATTGCATAAAACAGTGAATGGCTGGGCTTCCAGTTTAAGGCTGTGTGGTCTGTAGTGTGCTCCTCAAATCAGCGAGCCCAGAGGTCCCAGCCTTCTTTTGTTGGCAACGTGTATTCTTGAGATTTAGCTGAGCCTGGAAGCTCTGAAGGTAGTACCAACAATTTTGCATTTTTATAAGTTCCTTAGGTGACTCTGATGGATACAAAGCTGAAGAGCTGGGCTTCAGGAACACAGAGCACAAGCATCTGTTAAAACCAATTGCTGAAACTGCCTCCAGAGTTTCTGGTTCAAGTCGAGAGAAATGCTTCTTCTGAGGTGCTGTAGTTTGTGCTGCATTTGCAAGAAAACAAAGTCTGTACCCAAATAAAGAGGCATCAGAGGCAGGGTAGGGCAGGTTCAGGGTCCAGGTTACACTTCACCTTCAATCTTGCTGCTGGTAGCTTCACCATAGTGAAATAGCTGCCTTGCTTCAGGTATCACATTCATACTTTACACAACCCTAGAGCGCTCGCTAGAGGGAGGGCAGTGTGGCTCCAGTTCCCTAATCTGAGTTATCAGCATTCCTTAAGTCACACCTGATCAAGTCACATGCCTACCTCTGAACCAGTGACTGAGACAACAGGGAGTTGGCAGGGGCAGGTACTCAGTGAAACTCAGGTGCACTAGGAAACACAAAAGAAAACATGCTAATAGTGTGACCAGTCGATCCACATTTTCCCAAAGTCTTCTGGGTTTCAGTACTGGTGGTCCAGTACCTCTGTGACTTCCCTCAGTGCTGCATAAACAAGGACATTGTCCCCTGAGTGTGGGGGAGGCATGTGGCTGTCAGCGCAGCTCTCCTCCCTCTTCTCTCTGAATCTCTGCATTTCTCTCTCTCTGTGTGTCTCTGTCTCTGTCTCTGTGTCTCTGTCTCTTTCTCTCCCTGTTTCTCTAGCAGCACTGAGTTAAAATGCTGTCAGCTTCTCAGGCACCCTTCAGGCTGTGTGTTAGCATGTCTGCAGCAGGCCTGTGGATCCTTCTTCATGAAACAGGCCATCTTGAAAGTCCATGTGACTCCAGGTAGAAACAACTCTGGGGCAGGAACGTGGATTCCTTTAAAGTAAGTAGAAGGGAGAGGGGAGTGGAGTGTGGAGACCTGACACGTCCTCATAGGATCCCACTGGTGGTGTGTCTACAGCCTCTGTGAGCTTCGTAACTCACTACATGGGTGGAGTCATAATGCTCAGTTGGGATACTGTGGGACTGAATGAGGACTGCACAGAGAAATGCAGATGTAGGTTGTGGGGTCCTGTAATTCCCAAAACGGCTCAGCTGCTGGAGCCTGAGGTTGGGCTAGACTTCCCTCAGTTAAATTGCTTTGCCCTCAGGAAGTGTGTGCAAGATGCAGGAAAGAGTGTACTCTTTCATGGGAATATTAATCAGTTGTGTTGCTGAGGGTGGCCAGGAGTAAATGCACAATGTAAGTTCTGCCTTATTAAGAACATTTAACATTAATGATTTTCTCCCTTCCCCACAGTAAAGCTAAAAATTCAGTCTGTTTTACTTGGCAGACGGATCTTTGTTAAAGTAGATGCTAAGGAGGCTGCCCACCAGCATGTAAGAGAACCAGGAAGTGGGGGCGGTGGGCAGGACAGACCAGCTGGCACAGATGTGAGATCTGCCAAATACTCTTGTTTCCAAAAATCTGCTTTCCTCTGGGATGAACGAGGCCGGGAATCTATCAGCTCTTTTCTATCCATCAGCCCAGTAGTGACACTCTGACTCTTGCAGTGAACAGCCAGGCTCTGGAGCTGGAGCTGGAGCTGGACTGCGCAGGTCCTAGAGTCTCACCAACAGAGCTCTGAGCCTATCAATACTGTTACATTACAAATGTGCCATTATGGCTAAGTTGAAACTGTTGTGTGGTGATTAAGTTGTATCAGCCTGTTTCATGTTCCAGGGATAATATGGTAACCAAAGAAACTCAGTACTGATGTAAATAAAATGCCACTGGTTTGGGAAATTTTAACAACGTTGGCTCCAGGTGTTCTTGGCCAATGTCCACCACTAGAGTTCCATTCCTTTGGTAGAATTTATGTCCCGTTAGAACAAAGATGAAAGCAGGGATAGAAAGAATTCTAAAATGGTCCTGAGGGATTGTTCCCTCACGTACTTCTTTCCTGTCAGGCTGTGGTTGGAACTTGCAAATATTATTTCCTTTCTGTGATTAGGTTATCAGGCAAGACAAAGGGGATTTTTCAGAGGTAAACAAAAGAGATGGTAATCTCTGCTGGCCTGGATTAGTCAGATGAGTCCCTTGAGAAACATTCTGGAGATGAGAGACAGAAGTAACTAAAGACTCCAGTGACAACCCTCTTCTGGCCTTTAAGAAGCAAACCGCCATGGTGTGGAAAGGATTACACAGCAGGGAATGATGCAGGACTTCTGGTCTCCATCTTACCATGGTGAGGAATTGTGTTTTCTTCTGTTTCTCCCTGTGAGGATGCAAGAACTTCTGACCCTGGGATATAGTCACTGCATCCACAATACATTTGGTGCATCTATGGAGACACTGGTCAGAGGAGCTGGAGAATCCAGCCCTTGAGCCACAGAAACTGAGCGACTCCAGTTCTGTATGTTACATCACATTGTAGTAAGTTCTGCACCACAGACAGGTAATCCATTAGAACGGAGGTGACATCTAGTTACCATGAACATAATTATGGTCACCATATTGACTGTCTACTCTGTGCCGGGCATTTTTCTATACTTAGTCCATTTTTATAACATTTTGATGAGTTAGGGAAAGTCCTCTTTGGAGAGTTTAGAGTCTCTGATGCAATTGTCTACTGAGTTTTCCTTTTGTTGAGAGATGGAATTAGCAGGTGGTAAGTTTTGTCAATTGTCCCCAAGGTCCTTCTCAGAGACAGGAAAGAAGATAGACTCAGAAGGAAGAGGTACCTGTCCTCAAGTTCCAGCGTTATTATAGATCAGCTGGGTGACCTAGGATGGATCACATGACCTTCTAGAAATTGTTACCTGGCCCGATAACAAACGGAGTTGGTGTGAGAGACACAACCTGAGGGTGTGTGTTTCCCTCTATTGGAGATGTTCACAGAATATTAATTTACCCCCAACCCCAGCCAGAAGTGAGGGCTACAGTAGCAACTGTTGGAAAAGAAGTTGAACACCTTGCCTGAGGTGAGCTGTTGGTGGGTGATGGAGTGTAGATGGCAGCTCTGACCTGTGAGGTTTTCCAGGGCAGCTTGCTGAGGGCGTCCAAACCCTGTGGCCTGGCCACTCTTTGCCGTGGTTCTCCTGCAGCACCCAGCACTTGGTGAAGCATGGACCTGCCCTGTGTCTCTCTCTGAATTGGCCATGACAATGCCACAGGAATGTTTTCCTGCATCCTCTCTCTTTCTTCCCCCAGCACTGCTTCTTGAAAGGCTGGATCCTAGTGCAGAAGGGGAAATTGAGTGGTGCTGTTCCTTACAGAGAGGAGATGAAGGGCCACAGTCAGGGCCCCCAAGAGTGCTGTCCACATGCGAAGAAAGGTAGTCCTCTGCAGTGGAAGGGTAGGACTGGCTTGAGATTAGAGGTGCTGGACATCCCAGGTTGGCTCCATCCCCCAGACCTGCCCTGTGCTCATGGTCCCTCTGCTGTGTGTAGCTGTCTCTGTTTCTGCCCTCACCAGCCTGTCTAAGGGCTCAGATAAAATTTTCTGGGACATCCAGCCTCAGCGCTGGTTGTGCTCTGGGGAGTCAATGGTGGATGTGAGGTCTGGGCCAGAGAAGGAAAGAAAGAATGAAGTCTTCTGCAGGTGCATGCCTGTGCCAGTGGGAGGTGAAGGCTGGGTCCCCAGACAAGGGCTCTGAACACCTTACTCAGCTGGCCTGATAGCCCTCACACCTGCACTACTCTTTTTTTTTAATTGAAATCTTTATTGGTACATTACATATATATATATCATGATTGCATTCAACAATGAGAATTTCTACCAGTATATGACACAACTTAATTCTCATTTTTTCCCATATCCCTGCCCACCCTCCCACCCCCACCCCCCATATACATAAACTTTGTTTCCATCCTTTTTGTTATAATCTCATTATTTCCCCCCCTTCACTCCATTATGCTTTGAGTGTTTTCTATTTCACAGTATATAACATACATTCTAGAACTCATTTATAGCTTTGTTTTCTCATACCAGAGAAAAGATACAATATTTACACATCTGTGACCTATTTATTTCACTTATAAGGTTGTCCTCAAGGTACGTCCATTTAAGTATAAATGACTCAAACTTATCATTTTTTATGGCAGAGTAATACTCCATTCTGTAGAAGAACCACAGCCTTTTTATCCATTCTCCAGTTGATGGACATTTGGGTTATTTCCAAGATTTAGCAATCACAAACTGAGCTGCTATAAACATAGGTGCACATATGTCACTGTGATATGAATCTTTTAATTTTTGTGTGTATATACCTAGCAGAGCGATGGCTGGGTCAAATGGGGCCTCCAATCCTAGCTTTTTGAGAAATCTCCAAACTGTTCTCCATAAGGGTTGTACGAGTCTACATTCCCACCAACAGTGGAGAAGGGTTCCTTCTTCTCCACATCCTCGCCAACATTTGCTGTTGGCTGAATCTGAAATGGCAGCCATTCTATGTGGAGTGAGATGAAATCTCAATGTTGTTTTCATCTGCATCTCTCGAATGACTAATGATGTTGAGCATTTCTTCATATGCTTCTTAGCTGCT